>NDGN011551028.1:633-17351 GCA_002564285.1 Tympanoctomys barrerae | reverse complement strand
GAGGGCCCCAGGTCGTCTCACTCACTCGCCAGGCCTGCGCTCTGGGTCTGCACATGGATCACTTCTTTTCACCCATGGAAAGATATTCCAGTTGCTTCCAAGTTTTGGCAATTATGAATGAAGTTGCTGTAAATATCTACTCACTGGTTTTCATGTGAACCTAAGCTTTTAGTTTATGTGTGCATATACATGGAGCACAACTACTGGATTATAAAAAATGTCAAATCAGACTAGCTCCAGTGTGTCTGTAACATTTTATATTCCCACCAGTACTAAAGGGGAGTTCCTGTTCCTCTACATTCTTGCCTATGTTTGATGTTTTCAGTGTTTTGAATTTGGATCATTTGAATGTTATGTAGTGGAAGTTTTATATTTATTTCCTATATTTGAGTATTACTAAAATTTTATAAATGCAGGAATTTTTATGTTAATACACATGATATAAGATGAGAGGAAGGGCCACTTTTACTTGTTTATCTTATTCTTTCTGATACTGTCAACTCAATAAGCACTTTTTAAAGATCATTGTTAGAAGTTAGTGAACAGATAAACATACCAACAAATATACAAAAGGCACTGAGATTAGTCTATGATAAAGGAAACAGGGAAGTAAATTAGTATTTCTGACCATTTACTATTTGTGTTAGCTTTCTACTACTGAGAGAGAGAACAAAATATCATCCCCAAGGTCGGGCCTCCATTACCCATTCCTTCCAACTACACCCAACATTTTAAACTCCCATCAATCTTCTATAATGCAATGTATGAATGCATCAATGGATGAATCTACCTGTGAAGTTAGACTCCTCATGATCTCCTAATCTGAAAGCCTATCAAATGGCAAACAAACCCCTAACTTATGGTCTTTAGGAGACATTTTAATCACATCAGTATTTTTTTTTTGCAAAGTATTTGTCCTACTCATATTATAGTGGCAGTAAGGTAAATCCAGAAAATATGATTGTGCTAGTATGTTAAGAACTCCACATAGTCTTAAAGAGGAGAAAACTGTTTCACTTGATACAGAGCACCTTTTGCCCACAGCCCCTATTAATATTTCACAGAACACACTCAGGGAAATATTGGTGTATCTCCTTTAATATACATTTTCTCACTTGACCCTAATAATAATTCGATGATAAAGTATTGTTCTTTACATTAGAAAAAGAGGAAAACTGATATTTCATGTATGTAAAAAATCATGCTACTCATATGTGAGAAGGACATCTTGCTCTTCCAATTTCTGGAGGCTTCACCAGTGGGGGCAGCTCAGAAATTACTCCAGATTGGATTCACTTACTCTACTTGGAAATTTTCAGGGTAAGGATATTGTGTATAATTGAAACAAGAAAACAAGGTTAGAACTTAGTACTGAGACTTTTAAAGTCACAATTTGCAAACTGTAAGAGTTTTACATGGGCTCATGTGTAACAGAATAGAGCAGCAGGATTCTCTCTGGGTCAATCTAATCTTCCCACAAATCATCTGGATTTTGCTGACTCGGATAAAATTTTTCAGGATTTGGCCATATCTATAAAATTCAGATGAGCTATGTAATTGAAGTGGTCCATGAGTCATTATTAGACTGAAGCCTAGCCCTAATCTATTTCTCTGCCCCACTCAGACATATCTAGTAGTTCTGTAGAAAAGCACTAAGCCAAAAAAAGAGAGGGAGGAAGAAAGTCTGATCGTTACTCTGAATTTCCTTGCTTGTGTGGGCTATGGTCAGATAAAACTTTAATTATTTTTTTCTGCATAAATTTCTCTTCCGGTAAGTGCTTATAGAATATATTTCCAGTTAAGGCTTTTAGGGTAGACCATTGCTCAAGTGATTTTCATCTACTGTATACTGGAGAAAGCATTTGAAAATATACAATGAGTAGAAATTCAGATATGGCTCATGGGGGGAAGTAAGATGACTTAATAGGTCTCCCCACCAAACCACCTAACTTCTGTAACTGAATTAATACCGGCAATAATAGGGGAAGAGAGATGGAAACATGAATTGTAACCACAATTTGAGCTGTGTACAGTTACATCATGATATCAGTTTTTCCACTCAAGCTGGTAAATAACTTCACCCAGAGATATATGAGCCCTTGTTGATGAGGCACAAATCAATCCAAACTGCCATCCAATGGTCTCTTGCAATGAATCTAAAACATTTATCTCCTCTTCCTTTTGCCTTTGGTTCTCATTCTCTTTCTAATTCACTGCAGTATAAGCTGAGTTTTTAAGGCTTTTGATCCAGGTGTCTGGTCTTAAAATTTGAAAAGCTTTTCAAAAATAAAGGAGAAAGGTAAATAAAGGAGAAATAGACCTCATCTTATAGGATGAACCATGGGAAATGTGGACAGAGGGAGTAGTGAACAATTAGGGATACAAGTGCAATCAATTTGTAAGAGTATTTATGTCATTTCCCTTTCTTGCTAAATTGTGAGGTGCTCTGGGTATCTGGCAAGGGATGCCCCAGGACTGAGGACAGGTGTATAGTGCCACTGTACCTATTTGAGCCATTGGCAAAGCTTGGGATCAAATCTCCTCAATGTAAACCCATAAAGGTAGGTGTCTTCTTCCTTACCCCCAGACTGTATTCCTGAATTTCTGGAACATTCCACAATCTCTGCCTCAGACGCCTAGAAATATTTGTGAATGAATAAATGAAGGAATGAAAAGAAGCATTATGTAAGAGTCTCGGTTCATAGAGCCTGATGGAGAAAATAAAGCACACTCAACAGAGACTGGAGAAAGCACTACTGAAGTGAAGCAATAGCAGATGAGGAAATCTGAACTGGAAAAGAAACTTCTGTGTTGAACAATAGTGATGATAGTGTTTTCGAAGTCCTTATTGCTGCTAGCTCAGCCATGCTGTAAATATTTAAACAAGCCCTAGCAGAATAGACAGGAGAAATGAATCTAAAGCATGATCAAGTTGAGCAGGAAAAACAGGAGATTATGCAGCTCATTGTGCAGGAAATCAGTTGATTCCAGATGATTTAGGATGACAGCATAGGGCCATTCACTGGGGTAGATTTTACTCACTGGCCTGGGGAAAGCCCCCAACAGTAGGGCAAGCTGTCATAAATGTCAGGGTATCTTTCATGAGATTCGATTCAGGACAAACTCCTGACAGACACATACACTGCAGTTAACTAGGGGACTGGGCTAGCTGAACTGACAAGAGATGGATCGGGCTTGGGAATCGGAACACAACGAAGATAGGAGCTGGTGGCAACCACCAAAGGAGGGCCCAGGAGAAGAGTGTAGTTAGTGCCTCAGGGATTCTCTGGCTCCTAGAGGCCACACACAATATGACTCCCTTGTCCTTTAGCAAGCACAAATGCGTTTTATCCCATCAGTAAAATCTGCATTGCTGGGATGACAGGACTCGCTTTCTGCAGGGTGCGTAACAGCTTTCCGACATGCTGTCAGAAAGTGTCAGGTCGAGTTACGGTGATTCTATCTCTTGAAGACACGACACCCGGCGCCATTGTTGGCGATTCAGACGTTTCCTGTCAGTGCCTGCCACTCAGGAATGATGTGTAATCAAACCCAAGTCACATCCAGCCTTTTTGCAGCAGAGTTGCTTCCAAGTTTTACTTTTAATACCTGAGGTTTTGTGTTACTGATATTAAATAAAAAACTCCTTGCAATGAATTTTAAATGAGGTAAAAGCTCTCACCAGAGATTTGTTAAAAGCAGATGAACAGCTGTTCTTTTCTTCCCCCCTTTTAGTAGAAGGGCTTTAAATTATATATTAACCAAAAAGGTAAACAGAATAAAATGGGCAATTAAATATTAATGGAAGATGTAGTGGAATTGTCCTGTGCTGCACTTAAAACAGCCTGAATGATTGAGCTGTGAATTGCTCTCCCCGAGGTATTGAAATATTCATCAGCGCTATTTAATAAATGTTCATATTCGTAGGCACTCATGTTTACACTATGGCACTTGCAAGAGAGTGCTTACTAAAGAAAACATGCTAATGGAAGGTGAACTTCCTTGTGCAGTGAGTCACCTTAAATTATACAGAGCGTGCTGCTGAGGAGACGGGAATCTCTCCTCTGACAAATGAGAAGCCTGCTCCAGTGAGGAGAGTCTTTGTGAAGAGAACGGCTGGGGATTGCACAGAGGCGTGGTGGCTCCAAGACTATTTTGAGGTTTTTAAAAATTTATCTGGTTTGCATTTTAAAAATGTTTAACCTTTCCTGCCTGAAGCCGAACTTCATTCCAATGCTATTACTGTAAGCCACCTACCTTACAGGAAGGGATTCAAGAGAAAGCAAAAGAGACTGCAGCGGGAACCCCCGAAACAACCTAGGCAGAAGCACTCTGGTGACAGTGGACATAGGCTCCCAGAGGCACACAGCATTTACCGGAAACGGGGGGGGGGGCGGGGGAGGGGCACTGCTTTCTTTCTGTGATATTTATTCAGTCATTCTTCCCCAAGACCTGCAGATTCTCTGCTACCTCAAGTGGGGTGATCCATTGTTGTCATTAGACAGGATTGAGGCTGGCCAATGCATAGGGATTGGCTGAGCTCCAGGGAAGATTCAAAACTTGCGGCAGTGGAGAAAAGGGGCTGTATTTCTGATGAGCAGGATGACCTGAAAGGAGCATGCCCATCCAATTTATATAGCTGTTTAGCAATAATTACATAGTCAAATTCAGAAGTGTCATAATGTGTGCCAGCAATCAGGATCAATCATGATGAACCTTCATCCTTCCACTATTAATCATAAAGCCTTATGAAACATCAGTGAGAAAAAAGAATTTCTAGTCCCAGAACACAGCATTCTCTAGCATGACTTTCGATCTCACTGTGTCATTCTCTCATAATGCTATCACACTCCTACAACAGTATCATGGCTTCACAATGGACAGAATACACCTCTTTTCCCTTGGCTGGGTAGTTGGTCATGTGACTTTCTTTGCCTCCCAGGGTTATTAGAGGTCATGGCATTAAAGCAAATGCTTATGATGTTCAGGGACTGTTGGGATAGAGAAGAAAATGTCTATATAAGTTAGAATCACAGAAAACAAAAGACACTGGTACCAACCTCAAATTGGTCATCCTTGCTGACAAGCACTAAACTGAAGAGACATGAAGAGAATACTTATTGCACCTCTCAAAGTAGGGGGTTTGCTATATAACCTTGGTACTACTGTCTGTGGCATATGTTGAGCATCTAGCCAAGGTTTTGTAGGCAATAGGAAACTATTGGTTATTTTTTTTTCTGCTTTAGAGAGAGGGGTGTTGTGTTACTGACACAACAAATGAATTTAGATGTGAAGTGCTGTCCGTCAGCAAAGCATACTGCTTTTTACTTCAGTGGAGACACTGGAACTGAGCCTTCATTGGTTTCTCCTGCTTCTTCTCCACCACCCTTTCCAAAATGTTACCAAGTCCTGTTGAACCAAATGCTCACACATCTTCTTCCTGTCTGCCTGGGACTGACAGCTTCTAGGTTCTCCTTCTTTGGTTACTTCAGCAGCCTGCTCACTCACCCTTTCAGGGTCTACATTTCTGTCAGAGCTGAGTTTCTGACAGATCACAGAAACTTCCTATATGACCACATCACTCTGCTCTCTAAATCACTTTAACATAGAAATCCTCTCACCAGATGTCCATCATCTATAAGTACTTCATGTATGCTCTTCACCACTTTGAGCGCCGGTTCCCAACTGCCCTCCCGTCTTCATAACCAGCCATTTGTCTTCACTATCCACCCTTTACAACAGTATTTCCAGAGTGTTTTTACTTCCGTGTTTTTTTCATGTGGCTCCTCATGCCCTGCTCTCTGATTCTCTGCTTCATTTATCCTGCAGGTTCCAGTGTGGTCATAGGTAGCTCCTTCCTCTAGACTACAGCCTTAAAAAAGTATTATCCCATTCTGTTGCACACATTTTTCCCTAAATCTCCCTCATTTGACCGGGAGTTCTTCAAAAAGGGAACCAGAAAGGCTTGGTGTAAGGTGGTTGCTCAATGAATGAGTAAATCTAGATATTATAGCTAGGAAAGACTTTTTAAATTAAATCTTTCTGAACATCAGATTATTTCTTCTTCTATGGGGTTTTAGAGTTGGAAGAAATTGTTGCTAATATAAAATATGATTTAGAAAATGCTTGAGGATGGTTCAGCAATAAAAGTTTCTTAGTGAGGATTAATATACATAAACACAGCAGTAATTTAGAGACAGGGGCTTTTTTACATTTGTGTAAATAACCAACAAAACAGTGATCATAGTAAAATCCTGAAGTCTACAACATAATTTGGGTTTTATTATTTTTAAAGAATTTCAGATTGATAGGGACAAGCATCCAAAAGATCTTTGAAGCTAAGTTAGCATGAAAATTACAGATCAATATTACAAATGTACATCAACTAATTAATAGATAAACAAATGGGTCTATCCACACATTGAAATATTATTTGGCCATAAAATGAATTCAAGAACTTTCATATGCTAAAACATGAATGAACTTTGAGATGCATCAGGCTAAGTGAAGGAACTCAGCCACAAAGGACTACAACTCATGAATCTATTTATATGAAATGTCAAGGAAAGCTAAATATTTGGATATAGGAAGCAAATTAGTAGTTAGTTAAGGTCAAGGGATACTAGGTGGTGACAGCTATAGAAAAAATTCTTTCATTTCCTTTCTAATTGTACTAGGACTGAACCAAGAAACCTTTTATAGAAAAGACTGAGTTAAATCACCAGCCATTTTTACATTTATTTTGAGATAGGGTCACTCTAAACTTTCTAGGTCAGCTTCTTGCTTATATTATAGATGTGAGGCACAATTATAGCCATAGTTGCTTTTTCAAGTAATGAGAATCTTCTTTGGTTGATTATGGTAACATGTGGATAATTTTCCAAATATCCTCGAAGCCACCAATGGCGTGCTTGAAATGGATGGATTTAAGTTATACATTCATTAGATCTTCATAAATCTATTACCAAAAATCTACCTTTGATTATCTTTGAAATGTAACCCAGAATTACTCACAAAAGGTTATGCTCTGGTTTCCACTTTCCCTGATAAGGATACTTGGAGGGCATCCACAGATATGGACTGGGTCATATGCTAATTCTGAAATAAAATCAAGAAATTGCTATGGACCCAAGGTGGTACACAATAGCAAAAGCCAATGCCAACACATTGTATGACTTAGTGTGCTAAGTACATTATATGTACATAGGATGCCACTGCTGGCAGAATTCTAGCTGGTACACTTCAACTGTTACAGAGCACTGATGTCAACCCTGATGAAAACTATCAAGGACTATAAGATATAGTTACTACACAGTGCCTCTCCTGAGTTGGAAGGACAAGAAAACAAACCTCAAACAATCTTCAAGGTGATAATAATCAGGAAGGCAATATCATGAATTGTAAAATATTTGCTAAATAGACATAAAGGAAACAGAATATACCATACTATAAAGAATCTTTAAACTGTTTTGTTTTTTAAAAAAAAATTAAAAAGCTGACTAAGATTTATACAAAAGCATTTATAAAATGTTTATTCATTTGGTAGTTCCTGAATCACAGTTCCTATTCAAAAATATTCTTATGTTATCATGTTTTTATTTCTTCAGATATAATAAGTTATATAGAAGTTGACTCATCCATGAGTACATTTATATAAGAATGATGAAATTTCAGAAATATTCCTAAATAGTGGCCTCATGAAAAGTCTGAAGCATAAGAAACAGAAAAGAGTATTCAATTAAGGGATTTTTAAATGGATGTAAGAAGACTCCACCACTAACGAGAAGAAACATGGGTTTTAATATAGGATAACAGGAATAGTTCAGGGGGAAAGTGCTATATCCAGCATTTATGTCTTTAAATCTCTCTTAAAACCCTTCTTAAATGCATTTCAAAACCACGATTAGATTAGCTGCTTAGTAAAAATTATTTTTATATGAAAGCAAAATTAAATTTAAAGCATCACACTTTTTCTGGCAAGAAACTTCTAAGAGTCCTCGCTAGTTAAAACATGAGACCATTATTCAACTGATATCAAAAACAATCCAGCTACTGAAGAAGAATATCATGAGTATCTAAAGATCCTCTTAAGGCTAGACAAATAGCACAGCAGACTAAACTGCCTGCAAGTGGGCACAGGGGCCAGAGGTTCGATCCCTGGGCCTGCTGTGCTAGCCCCGCCTGCATGGTGCACTGAGAGGCAGTTGATACTGGGTGTGGTGGTGCACGTCTGTAATCCCAGTACTTGGGAGGCTGTAAACAAGCAGATCACTATGAGTCCAATCTAGTAGTAAGACCCTGAACACCCTATAGATCCTTCCCTAAAATACAGAAAAGTAAAAGAATAAAAATAAAGCTCCTCTTGAGCACAGAAGAATCTGTTCCCTAAATTTACTTCCATTTGCTGATGCCCACACCCATAGGTTGTAGAACACTTGGTTTTTACAAGGACTGTTTTCAATGTTCTACAGATAAATCAGGTACCGAGTTTGGTAAACTAATGGAACAACTTAAGCTCTGATAGTCAGTGAGGCAAAACCCTCAACGATCATCATTTCAGTGGTTAAGCATTACAGGCAAGGTGAATATATTCTAAAGATGACACATTAAATCTTAACGGAAGCAGTGGGAGGCCATTGGAAGGCCATTTGATGTCTCCCTTGAAACAATGGAAGGATAATGGAATGGACAAGAGAAAGGTGGGGGAAGAGTGAACCAGACCAGAAGCCTTTCCCTGCAGGAACTACTGATGTCCTCAAGAAAGGCATTTGACGCTGGAAATGAGTAATTTGTTTTCCATATTCACTTTAGCCTGTAAACCGACCCAGACATCTGAACAAATATACCTGCCTCTAATAAAGTGGGTTCTATCAGGGCAGCCCTACAGAGAAGAAAATATAGAGTTCTGTCCAGGAGAAGAGAATGACCCTGCTAGCCAAGTACCATAACAAGAATACACTGAGCAGAAGTATTGTTGTGCATGATGCAAGCATCTAAGAGGAAATAAAATGTTTTAAACCATGGAACTAATGTGAATCATTGTTAATGGCTGCTTATCTATCACCAGCATAAAAAGAAAATTTGGCTACACTAATGAAGTAATTCCAGCTTTTAAGTGAATGCTATTTATGAATTGCTACTAAAGAAACCAGGGAGGTAAACTACATGCAGTGAGTCTAACCAGCTTCCATCCTAGTGTATTCATATTTTCTCAGTGTTCCCAGGATAATATTCTGCTTGCACAAATTTGGGGACATGCAACTGTTTAAGAAGATCCCTAGGAAGAGAAAGAAAATCAGGATTCATTTGAAGCAAGAATGTAAAATGGGTGGGGCTGAAGGAGATGAGGAAAAGGGACAGGGATGGAGACTGCGATCAAAATCAAGTTAGAGACAGAGACAGACAGAGAGAAACCAAGTCAGACAAATTTTTCTTGCATCTCATTGACATAGGAAAAAAAAAAAAACCCAAACATTCTCAACAACAGCATACAGAGATTCAAGGCCACAAGAGCTGCTATCTAATCCTGGTTGATACTAAGGTGTCTAACAGTGTCAGCTTTAATTCATTGTTATATTTATTGCTTCTAAGCCTCAATTTCTACCTTCTGTAAAGCAAGATAATATCTAGTTTAAAACAAACTGGTTTATGGAGAAATACTAATTTTCTGGGCAAATTATTAGTAATTATTAGTGATAAGTATCTTTACTTCCTGTTTTTCTGAATACAGACTTCCGGGTCTGTTGTGTAGAACCAGTCTTCCTTCTGGATTGTGATCCTGTTGGTCAGCTTTCCTGCTGCTGGGATAAGGTACGTGACATCCACGACTAGAGGAGGAGAGGTTTGTGTTAACACACAGTCGGAGAGGTTTCAGGCCATGCTGGCTGGCTCCAAGGTGGAGTATCATGGCAGAAAGGCATGTTGGAACAATGCTGCTAGCTTTGTAGTAGTGGGATGTCAAACACAGGGCAAAGGGTCAGAGAGGAAGCGGTTGGGGACCAGAAAAACCTGACACAGTCAGAAGCAGGCTTAATTAATCTCCTAGGTATGTCTAAAACCAATGAAACTGACAATTAAAATGAAATACCCTTTGCCTTAAATGAAATTGTGGTAGATTTCACAAAAGTTCAATGAATTTGGCTTTTAGAATTGTTTAATTTTAGGTTTTTTTCTGTATTTTTTAGGGAAGGGTCTACGGAGTATATGTTCAGGATCTCACTACTAGATCAGACTCAGTGATTTTCCTGTTTACAGCCCCCCCAAGTGCTGGGATTACAGGCACATGCCATTACATGCAGTCTCATCTGCCATCTCATTGCCCCCCAGGGATGGCGCTGGCATGGCTGGTCCGGGTATCAAACCCCTGGCCCCTGTGCCTGCTTGCACGTGCTTTAATCCACTGAGCTATTTGGCCAGCCCTTTATTTTAGCATGGGAAGACAGTGAATCAGTGCATTTAACCAGCATATTCCAACCCTATATTTGATTCAAATATTCAAACAAAGACATTAGCGGAAAATAAACTGAATCCTCTGAAACAAAATAAATCCTTCTTTAAATTGATCTTGTCTTTTTTAAAAGAAATAGTTTGTTTTTCTATTAGTATATGTTTAAAATACAGAATGAATATATTTATTGTGAGATATTGGTACACATACACACCACATCTTCATCATTTTACTGCACCTTCCCACCCCAATCTTCTGTCTCCTTGAATTCCCATAATCCCTTCCCATCTCCCAGAGTCTATCTCTCTTTTGCCTATCATCTTTCATTTTACTTTTTACATCATTTATACTTTGGATTTAACCTTCTGTGTATGATTTTCTTGGGCGTTTTGGCATGTCATGATGGTGGAAACCTGATTAACACATTTATGTAACAATGATATTGTGTTAAATCTGAATTCTAGAGTACAGACACAACATGGTCATTTCATTGTGATGTGATAGTCATGAATATGAAAAAGCAAAATGGATCAATACATACCCTTGAAATGAAGAATGCAAACTTCTACATTCATAATTTATGTCATGTTCATAACTTAGTAAAAGAGGCTGCTGTTGAGACTTTAATAGTCATAATTCTTCACAATCTTGCATCCCATCCAAATTTCAAATCAACTAAGAAGTACATAATCAGATGATGAAAAATGACATGCAATTACCGTTACTTAGGTTTCAGGCCTCCTGATATCCTTCCCATCTTCACTACCACAGCCCTCCTGAAATCCAGACTACCAGAGACCCATGTAAAGAAGAGCGTGGGATTTCAGGTCAGTCTGACTTTATCAGAACAGCAGCCTTCTACCCTGTGAGCCCTGAAACTGAAGACAGGACATGGGTTCTGCTGGGTGCCTCACCAGGGAGGCAGGAGCAAACACAGCCATGTTCCTGGAGGTAGGCAGGCACTGGTAAAGCACAGGAGGTTACATACCTCCTTATCACATGACTAAGGTATGTCAGTCCTCCCCTCTCCTAAAACCAAGGTGCACAGTTATGTAGGAATAGGAGTCAGAACAGTTCCTCTCATTCTCATCATCAATGGAAATCTCTTCCCTTATAAAACCTTAAGAGAGTAAGAAGTGAGGTGGAGAGCTTATAAATGCCCCTCAATCACCTCTAGAAGCAAATCTTCAAGGACAGTAGTAATTTCCCTTCGTGAATACCAAATTGACTACTTTATCTAAGTAGAGCAATACTTCCCAATTATTCTTCCATAAAGATACCCATTGAATGGCAACATTACTCTGTTTCCTCCTACTTTTCATAGCAATAATTAGAATTCATTTATAGACATTCAACCAATAGCTTATAATTACAATAAAAGGGACTTAGCCGTGAAATCTCTTCACTTAACAATAGTACTTTCACTGCAAATTCCACCAAAAAATTAAAATCCTTTCAAAATGTAAATTAAAATACTGGCTAAAATAAATCTTTAATGAAAGTTTATGCTGCCCTTTTAGACCTTCCCTGCGAATTTCCTTTTAAATACAAAGGTTTCCTACTGCTAATTCAGGCAGCCAAAGAGATATTACTCACTGCTGATTTAGGCAGAGAATTTAGTTCTATAGACACTGAACTGCTCAGACTATATAGCAGCATCCTTCAGGCCAACTTCTGGTGCTTCACTTAACACACTAAAGGGAAAACTAAGCTCTTTGTAGTATACCAAAATGTGTCTTAACAACAGAAACACACTCCGGACACACGTCATTTTTTTATAAGTACCACGCACTAACCGATTGCGCCACTGGAGCGTCTCACACATCATTTTTTGATGAAGTTAATACGGAAGATAAATGATTGCCTAAAATATTTCTTTGAGAAATTCTGACATTTTTGGAGTTGAGGCAAGGAATTTACAATTTCTGAATGACCTTAGGGATTACCTAACGGTAACTGTGAGTCTGGAGGGGACATGGGGTATTTCTATGAGGAATCACTCCCCGGTACTGAATGGGGTGAGGTAGAAGGATCTAAATCCCTCATTTTTCAGATTGTGAAATCAAGACACAGGGAAGCTGTATGCTGCTGCAAGGAACGTAGGAAGGTGACTCAAGTCCAGAACTTAGCTTATTATCCAGGGATTCAAGTTGACACTTTGCTTGCATTAGTAATGTATACTGAATATACACTTCCTATTATTACATGTTTAGTAATATTTGGTCTATTCAATTTAAAGCATGTATCACATTGTGAAAGAAATACACCCTGAGAAATGTCATCTCATTGTCTTGCGAACATCACAGAATGTGCTTTCACAAACTAAGATGACGGCAACATCACTGAGCAATACAATTTTATGGAACTTTATCATATGTGACTGAAACATCATAATGTGGCACATGGCTGTATTAAAGTCTTGGATATTTCATAAAAGAGTGATTAAGAATAAATTTTGATGGGAGAATTATGCCAAAGCCTCTTACAATGCCCAGAGACATTCTTGCATTTGAGAAAGTAAAACTCCTTCAGACTTGTGCTGATTCAAATATGATGACAGTATCTGCTTGGATTGCTCCTAATTAAATAATTTCTTTGACAGTTCCAGAATATTGCCCTTCAAGAGTGAATTTTAATTTTATCTGGATTGTCTATCATGCACTTCTCATGCAGGCAGGGAAGATGGAAGGTTCAACAGCAAGGCGGAAGTTTAGAGCAAGACTGTTGCCAAGACAAAACTCGCAGCCAGTTTGCAGAGGAATCTGACATTTTCAGTTTCCTGAAATTTGTCAGCTATGACTATTAAAAAATAAGGCACCCAAAAAACTTAAAATTTTTTCCATATGAACTAGAAGTAGGTTATAATCTAATGCTAGAAATAATAATTATGGTTACACACTGCCTAAATCAAGAAGACAAGTTCAACCGAAGGCTGCAGTTGTCATTTGAAGCAAAACTTGGTTTAAAAGATAAATAAATAAATAAGGACCACTAATATACCTTTCCTTCATCCCTTCTAGATGAAAGGAACATGGTACTGTTCGAAGTCCTTTTTCCTGTCTATTCTAAAACCAGTTATTTATTATAGATCCAAGAATAACTTGAATCTGGTAAGGATTGTTATAAAGTATAAAGAATTCTGCATTCTATATGTTCTCTTTCCTATCTTTTTTCTTTAGTTTTCTGCAGCTTCAAGAACAATACCAAAGTACCTTTTCAAAAACTGAAATGAACATATCAACACAAAATTGACAGAAGTAATTCACTAGCACCACTGCTGGTGCACCTGCTCCTGTTATTTGGATACTACTTAATTATTTATGAAGTGCTTTCGTATGCATAACTTATTCAACACCACCTGCATCATCCATGTACAGCAACAGCAGGTATTCTATATAGACACTGAATACAGAAGGAAACAAAACTTTATAAAATTTCACAACTTCTCCAAAATTACAAAATTGGTAATTGGGAGTTTTTTTGCCTCCATTCCTATACATACTTTATGTATTTCCACAATATCAGCACTTCTCCTTAGTAAATCTTAGGAAAGACAGGAGATACAGCTTTTCAAAGACCATGCAGTACCCTATAGTTACCTCTTCAATGACATATTCTAGATAAGTGAAGCCAAATTGCAGACAATACTAGAGACAATTAGCCACTCTAGGATTTTCACTGGACACTTACGAGCTCTACCAATGTAAAAGAAACATGTAGAGTCTACCCTTTATAACATTATCTTTTCTTTTAATAACAGTATCTTTTGGTTTAGCTCACATCACTTTTTTTTCCTTTTTTATTTTTTAAAGAGAAGAAATAGTAAAAAGTAAAACATTAGAAACTATACAGAATTTCACTAAACAAAATGACAGACTTCAACAAAGGTTGTCATATTACACATTTTTGCCTTCAAAAATAGTTGTTCAGGTTACTAGATATAAGCAGGGAAAACTGGTCAAGAAATTATTAAGAATTAGGGCTGGCCAGATAGCTCAACTGATTAAAACACCTGCTTAGGCAGATGCAGGGGTCAGAGGTTCGATCCCTAGCCTGCCATGCTGGCCCCACTCCTGGGGTGCACGGAGATAGAGATGGAGGATGATTTTTTTGGCTAGCTCAGCCTTTCTTAAGGATGGGTCTGGTAAGACTGGTGGAGGTGGGGATCAAACTGTGGCATGCTGAACCTGGCTGCATTTGTATGAGCAGGCGCTTAAACAATTGAGCTAACTGGCAGGCCCCCTGAGATAGAGATTGAGACTTGGCATGGTGGCACATGCCTGTAATCCCAGCACTTGGGAAGCTGAAAACAGGAGAATCAATCACTTCAAGTCTGATCTATCCCTGCAGACCCTATAGACCCTGCACTAAAATACAAGAAAAAAAGAAAAGAAATTATAAAAACTTAAAAAGGAGAAAGAAAAAATTAGGCATTAACTGCTCCTTGCAATAGACCAGCAGAAATCAGCAGCACAATTATCAAAGCTTTCCTGTGTATATACAGATGCATTTCTTTTTCCCTTCCTTTTTTCTTTTATTTTCATCACCTATTTTTAATTTTATTTTAAATAGTAAAACCAAATAGCAGAAACAGCATAACAAACAACAGTACTTATGGTACAGACTTTCTAGCTCATATCCCTTAAACATCAGACATATACCACAAGTATTATACACATAAAAGCTTATATTGGAAGGATTTGCAGTTGATAACTTCAGTTATTGGAAAATAAAGACACTATCACTTACTATCACAGTTAAAAAGTACACTTACATACATGTGTATGTCTATGTTGTACATGTATATGCATATATATATATATGTATATATATATATACTCATATTCAAATGCCAGGAAAACATCATTTGTTTTTAATAATTCACCCCAAAATATTTTCTAAGACCAAACTGACTTATCATAGACTGAAACCTGAACATGCAAATCTTTACATATTTCACTGAGTGATGAAGAGGCTCTAATGCCATGGGGAGAAACTGGAGGCCAGCCCATACTTCATTACATGCTAGCTAGCTCTAGACTAATCAAGCCAATCTCCTATTTTACCTCCTTACATATAAGTCAGAGATAAGTATAGTTTATTTATGAAATAATATGTATGGAAAACTAGAGAGACTGAACCTAGGAATACACTGTCCTCATTAAATGTCACCAGGTAAATGTTAGCTCTGCCATAAGCAGGCCATGTATTTCTCTGGTACACCTTTGACTCCTTATCTATGATGTGGTAATAATACTACCTATTGTGGGGGATGGTACAGAAGCCACTTAGTAAGATGTCTGGTACCTAGTAAGGTCTCTCCCTAACTTATTTATACTTATATGTGTTCGTGTCACATAGTGCACCTCAAAAGTGCTTGCTTCTCAAGATGAGTTTTTACTACCAGAAAAACAGAAACTATTCATGAGGGCTTCCTTGCATTCATTAGCATAGGCAAATTTTGGAGATCACCATAAGTACAAAATAATTGCATTCTGAGACATAAGCATAGTTCTTGAGATAAGAGATCTACATCTTAGTCACTTTCTCATCCCTGAGACACAACGCCCCGTAGCCACAATGTAAAAGATGAGAGGTTCATTTTGACTCACATGTTAAAAGTTTCAGTCTTTTCAAAGTTGGCCAGCGCCAGGCAGAAGTGAGCAGTGGGCGGGTCTGGAGGAGGAGAGCTGCTCACACTACAGCATCCACAGAGAAGAGTCACAGGAAGAGCGGGGAAAGGGGGATGGGCTCTCCCAGACCACGCCCTCGGAACCCATCTCTTCCTACCAGACCTCATCTCCTAGAAGCAGTCGCCTGTGAGCGCGCATGATCCAATCGTTGTTGTAAAATCCTGCCTGTGAGTGTGTGAGGCTTTGTCGAGATACAGATATAAGTCGTAGTAGATACATTTAATGACACACAATTCTTAAGTGGGAAATCAAACTGATAACAATTCAGATGCACTGTTAATATGGAGACAACCAAAGCTTTGTAGGTATATCTTCTTGAAAGTTTCTTCCAAATATTATTACAAAATAGACACTTGAACAGATCATTCTGGTTGCCAATCCTAACTTTCTCTAAAGCTAAGCATACAGATCCAAAGGAAACTATAATTAATTACTCAGCTACAATTTTTCTAGGTAATTGTATACTCTTTCATCTCCATTTTATGTTTATGTGTGATTGTATTAGAGTTATTCAGAAAAATAGAACACACAACACATAAACACACACAGACACAGACAGACAGACAGACAGACAGACA
>NDGN011551023.1:7042-17835 GCA_002564285.1 Tympanoctomys barrerae | reverse complement strand
GAGCAGCACGATTTGCCATAGCTGAATCCTGGAAACAAGCCACACGCCCATCAACTGAGGAATGGATAAAGAAGATATGGTATTTTTGTGCAACGGAGTATTATTATATTATTTGAGGCTTTTGTATATAAATGGATGCAGCTAGAGACTATATTGGTAAGTGAAATAAATCCGATCCACACGTGCAAACATTACATTATCTCAATCTGAGAACCCAAAAAAGTAAGTAAAATCTAAAAGGTATAACAAGATATTACGAAACGGAAAGAAATTGCTCAATAGGAAGGAAAAACTAGGATGAGGAAAAGGACAAATGAAAGAAGGAGAAAATATACTTAGGTATACATGAAGAATAGTTTGTATAATTGCATTGTCGATTTCTGCTGGTCTTTTAAAAGGAGTATTTAATGCTTAAATTTTTTTTTTACTTTGGTTTTTTTCTCCTCTTTTGAATTTCTTGTAACTTCCTTATTATTGTTTTCTTTTGCTTTGTTTTCTTTAAATGAATCTTACACGTTTATATCTGGTAATCTGAACAACTAATTTGAAGATCCCACCACGTAGTATAGCAACTATTGTTGAAGTCCTGTTACTTTATCTAATGAAATCTTGTATCATTTCTAACGCTGTTTTCTTTCTATCACTATTTTGAATTCTTTAAAAATATAAATAAATAAACAAATCGCAGCAGCTTTGCGCCCGCGAGGCCCAGCTGCGGCCCTTCAGGACGCGTGCCGAGCTGAGCTGCGTTCGCTGTGAGGCCAGGCCCTGTCCTTCCGCCAAGTCCTGCGGGCCTGATCCCTGGTGCATGCTGAGGGCAGGGTTTGCTCGGGATCCAGGAGAGACACTCCGTAGCTTTCTCATAAGACGTTTCCTACAGCAAGGCAGCCTTACCCCAACTGCCAGTCAATTATACTTTACTCTTCTCTCTAGCCCCCTCCTGAATTTAAAGCTATTTATGTATTTATTTACTTATTCATTGTACCGATTTCCCCTAGGTTTTCCTTCTTTGACTGTCAAGGTCCAGGGCGGCTGTGCAACCCAGCGATTTCCCAGCTTTTTTATGAACACCATTTTACATCTTTCTGCTCAGATCCAAAAACCCAAACAAATCATGATCTTTTTACAGAACACCAGGCTTCCCGGCAGATGGAGGGACGTTTTCCCATGGACTTCCCAGCTATTCTGCACCCTCTGGGAGAAGCAGAACCTGTATTGAACTGGCCCTGTGCAGAAAAGCCTGGAATACCTTTTCCTCACTGCTGAACAGAACAGCTTCTTCCAAGCATCCTGGATACATGGCCCAAGCTGGAAGGCCAGCCCCGCCTCCAAGACCCAGGTGGAGTCTCCAAAACCGCAGCTCTGCCCCAGTGTTAGAGACAGAAGAAGCTGGAGCACATCACAACCTCAATGGGTGGCCGGATGCTGGCCTCCCGCCACTGCAAGCCTCTCCTCCCAGAAGCCCCTGCCTTCCTGCCCAACTTGCCCCCCTGCTGCCCACTGCCCTCTCAGGCTCTGCTCAGACTGCATAGACTCAGAAAAGCAAATTGAGCCCCAGAAGGACCTTCCCAGAACTGGCCTCAAGTGTCTAAAGCTGCTGGTGGGAGGGTAAAAGGGGATGGGGCTGCTTTTCCTCAACCTGAGAAGGACAAGACAGGACTAGGGCCAGAAGGACAGGAGCTACTCGTGTCCATTGCTTTGCAGCTTGCAATCCCCAGGACCCAAGGCCCAATGGGAAGCGCCCGCCATGCCCCCGGCCAGGTGAGGGATGTGCTGTTGCTGGCACACAGGGCACTGCCCTGAGCAGCATCTCAGGGCAGAGAGCTGGCACCAGCCTCAGAGCCAGGGCAGTCCAGGCCCCGAGGCTCCCCAGGAAAGGGGTGCACGTCTGTCCCCTGCCCTGTGCCTAGCACACAGCAGGAGCTTTTACATGTGGGTGGAAGGACGGCGTCCACAGCATTCCCAGGTTTCCTCGCGAGGACCCACTCTCTCCAACTTGCCTGTGCCTCTCCCTGAACCTGCAGGCGCAGGAGCCCCTCGGGGCTGTGTGCTGCCCAGCCCTTATTCAGAGTGCCTGCACTCTTGTTCCACACTTCTACATGGGGCCAAGCCAGTGGCAGGCACTTCTGTCCTTCCCTGAAATCCAAGCGCAGGGTTACCCAGCTTCCTTCTTGGGATCACCTCTTGGCAAGCACTTCTCACGATCCCCAACAGACTTCGCCTTAAACTTCCATGACTGTCCCTGCTCTAGACACAGCAACTCCAGAATCATCCTTTCTCCTTTTTCTTCTTTCTTCTTGCTCCTTAAACTTCTCCCCTGTAAACAGGACCCTTGGACCCCCACAAGTCGAGGTTAAGCCGCGCTGGGAGCCCTTGTGGACTGCAGGGCCAGGTAGGAAGACACGCAGCATCCCACAGACGCTAAATCCAGCACAGCGGTAAGGAGAGCTGAGGGGCTCGGGAAGAGCTGGCTCTGCTGTGACCTCATGGTAGACCCTCGACAAGGTGCCACCACTTCTCAGCTGCTGAAACTGTCCACAGAGCGTTTATAGGCAAAGGGAGGCAATCTCTGAAACCTTCAGAGATAAGGCACTGTCTCAATCCTACATGGGTTTTATTCTCAAATGTTGAACTGTGTTTCCTCCGGGGACAATATGGCAGATTTCTGAAATATAACCATAACAATAAACTTCTCATAAGAATTTACTGGCAGCTTAATCATTTTGTGCTCCAGCTATTATTGTTTTAATAAGAAGAGCCATTCTCAGAGGCTCCACACCCAGCGAATGTATATTCCAGGGTGAGCTCAGCACGGCCGGCAGCCAGCTGGATGGCGGGTCAGCAAAACCAGCAAGCAGTGCTCAAGACAGCGAGGCCAGAGCAAGGCCAGTGTCACAGGGTAGAAAGGACCAAGCCATTCCTAGTGACACACAGCTGACTGGAGTACTTCCAAACAGAGTCTCCACAAGCTGACACAAGACCTCTTGACCCAGAAGAGAAATGGCTCCAGAATGTGAGCAGGGTGCTTACCAGCAGGGAACCGTGGGCCTCTGGAAAGGGCAGGCGCGGGTTCCTGACCCTCTAGCAAGCCAGGAAGAACAAAAGCAGATGTGGGGCTCCAGCCATGGGCTGGCAAATGCGTCACTCCTTTGGTGGCCCTGTCTGATGTTCCCAGCTCTGTCTCATGCCCTGACATGTTCAGCTTCACAAGCTCATGTCAACACCCTTCCCTAGATAAGCAGCCCACCAAAAATAAGCAAGTGAGGTGAGCAGGGACTTCTTAGAAGTGTAAATGGCCAAGAAGCACACGAAGAAACACGCAGCATCTGAGACCGTCAGCAGGATGCAAATAAAAACAGCGCTAAGATTCCAGCTCACTCCAGAAAGAATGGCTGCCACCAGAAAATCAAGTTGTAACAGCTGCTGGTGAGGAGCATGGGGACACGGAGCCCTTCCGCACCACTGGCTGGAGTGTAAGCTAGAACACGCCTCTTGGAGGTCAGGACAGAGATTCCTTAAGATGCTAAAATTAGAAATTCCATTCACCCAGCTATTCCCCGTCTAGGAATCTTCCTACAACGATGAACGATGCTCAGTTACCTCCCTACGCACCCATGCTTACGGCAGCATACAGCATGACCGCTACGCACCGGAGGAGGCCTGCGGGTTCATCAGTAGAAGTGTGGCTAGGGAAGAGGGGCATTCAGAGACAATGGAGTACTACTCTGTCATAAAGAGGGGTGAAGGAGACCTTCGTGGAGTATGGATGCTCCTTGGGGTCCTAATGGTAAGTGAAATAAATTAAACACATTGTTTCTCTTGGAGGAAAAATCCAAAATATAAATAAAGAGCAAAATGAAAGAAACATAATAGCAAGGAGGGAGACAGATCATTTTCAAGTGGAAAGGGTATCAAGTGACAGAGGGAGGTCAAAGGGTAGGCCGGGAAAGGGGACAGGAGAAGGAGTTAGGCTGTGTCAGCACCAGCTCCCCACAAGGCATCTACACACTGTGGCAGCATGCACAGACTAGGAAGAAAAATGTCTAAAAGATGAAAGAAGGCCAAAAAAGAAAAATCAAAGACACAACAAGTCCCAGAAGGACATGGAAGGGACCTATGAGGTGCGTGGCTGAGACTCCCGCGCGGGGGCGTTCTGCTGGAAGAAATCAGCTTTGCCTGCCGCACTCCTAGAGGCCACCTGGCTCCTTGGATCAGTCACACCCTCTCCATCTCCAAAGGGAAGCGTCCTGGAGAATCCAGAGCTATGAAGCGCTAGCCCTCAGCGCAGGGCACTGCAGGCTCGAGCTGATCCTGCATAAAGGAAGCGCCAATAGCAAGCGGCCTTGTCACTTTTGCACTTTAGTCCCCGCCCCACATACGCCTCTGAGCCTGGAGCTTGGTCGCCGGGGAAATTCCAGTATTTGTTGGATGAAGCAGGAAAACATTGGGCTTGCAGCATACCATGACCCCACCTGGTGCTGGGGGTCTGCAGGCAGCCACCTCTCTCCCCTCTGCCTCATCCGGGTGGAGAGTTTGTCATCAACTAGTGCCAGAAGCTAACAGGTTACATTAAGCATCTTAAGAGTCCCCCATGATGTGCCCCTCTGCAAAAATATTTAATTACTGGAATTGGCATTGTCTTCCCCAGCCTCGCTTTCCGTGATAAAAGTCAATCTCTCTAGCTGTACAATAACCGCTTCTCCTAATTACATTCCCATCCTTTCTAAACTGGTTGAGAATTCATTTTCCAGGGACCTGGCAGGGCTTCCGCACAATGGACTCAATGCTGTATTCATAGTCTCTTGTAAAGAGAAATTTGTCCCAAAAAGCTCTAACCTGAAGAACAGGTGGCCCTGCCTATGGTGAGGGGAGCCTGGGAGTGCTGGGGTAGGAGGTGTGGAGCAGCCCTCCAGGCTGCAGAAATGTGGGTGCTGAATGGTGACCCTCACAGGGATCCATATCCTACACAAATCTTGAATCTTTGAGCAGAAGACCTCAGGTTGCAATGGGGACTTCCAGAGGTGGTAAAGCCACAGGCTTCCCCCCGAGACAGGTGACAGACTTGAGGCTCCGTGTGACGTGCGTGATTTGTGCCAGAGGCATCAGGAAGTGCACACAGTGTGTCCACAGTCAAACAAGCCGTCCTTCTGCGCTACAAAGCAGCCGCCGCACACTCATCACTCGTTGACGCTTCCTGAGAACTCGCTGGACTCCCAGCACCAGGCAAGGGTGGGCGACTGCACCCAGGGAGGATCTGGCTGCCTCTAGAACGGGCTCTGGGTGCCCAAGGCTGAGGTACCCACGGGGATGGCAGGAAGCGCAGGCCAGCCTAGACCCCCTCCACCTCCCTACCCGCTCAGAAGCCTTAAAGTGTTAAGTGGGACCCCACGAGGCGCCCAGAAGCCTGCCTGGAAGCCGGGAAACCTGAGCCTTGCGCTGTGCTGGAGAGGCCTGTGACAGCTTGGAAGGAGAAGGGTCAGGCTGATTAGCTGGAAGAAAGGCAGAGGTGACAAGGGACAGCTTTCATAAACAAGAAGTCTCGGCTTGGCCACTTCCGTCTGATTCTAACCCACATCTCCCACCCCCAATCTTGGAATAATTTGCAGGAAATCTGCCTTCACCTGCAGTTACCTAATTGACATCTGAACAGCTCCCAGAGACCAGGGCAGGGGTGACCCCAGAGTCCAACCTGCAGTGGGGAGCTGCACCCATTGCTCCTCCGAGGGGACAGGCAGGGCAGGCAGGTGCTGCTTCAACCCAGAGCACTGTGCTGGGTCCACACCTCTCCTCTTGAAGACCGTGACTGGCCGGTCACTGGGGATCTAGAGGGGAGCGGATGCCGAGACACTGGGAACCAGAAGGTAGACTGGGCGATGCCTGGAGTACTGGCCCTTGAGAGCGGGCTCCAGCTGCTTCTGGATCTTTCCATCCTTTCTGAACTGCGGCTCAAGGTGGCGCTAGAGTGCTTTCCCGGGCAGCAGGCAGGTGGGCTCATTTCTCAGAGCAACAGACTTGCATTTCAGGGCCCAGGGAATGAGCACAGCGCTGCGCAGGAGCACTGCGGCCTCTTTTCCTGCCCGCGTGGGGTCCCAGTCCCTCTAGGTCCCCTAGAGGGAGGCGCTCTATCTGTGTACACTGTGGAGTTAGCAAGAGGCTGTAAGCAAAGAGAGAGCCCCTTATGTTTGTTCTCAGGCACTTTGATCCTGAGCTCTAATTGTGAAATGAAACGGCCTGTTGGTCCTAAGGGGCTTCTGAGACAGCAGGTGGAGGGAGTGGCATTTGGGGCCTGGCTCTGTGGCCTCGGCAGCTGGCAGCTCATGGTGTCTGCTGGTAGTCATTTCTTTCTCTCCTTTCAGGCTGAGATTAAATGCACAGAACGCCCCAGCTGGTGAGGAGGCTTTTGTGCAAGCTACTCAACAGACCATTGTTACCATCCAACTTGGAAGAACCAAGGAGAAACAGAACAGACCTTGCGTGTACTACACCTGCTCCGACATCCCTGGGGCGTGAGGCAGCTCATGCCTCATGCCTCAGAGCCACTAGCTGCCCAGCTGGTTCCCCCGATGCCCTCGGTGCGTCTTCAAGGCTGTCCACAGCCACACGCAGCGGCGCACAGCTGCAGCCCCAGGTCTCCAGGAGACAGAGGCACGAAGGTGTCGTGCTCAAGTACAGCCGGGGTGGCTTAGTGAGGCTCAGTCTCAAAATAAAAAGCCAGAAGTTCTGGGGATGTAGCCCAGTGAACATCCTGGGTTCAACCTCCAGTATCAAAACAATAAAAACAAAAAAGTAAAGAAAACATAAAAGGCAGCCCTGGCAAGACGAGAAAGCTACAGAGTCCAGAGCGTCCGACCAACTCCTGTCTGGTGGGAAAGAATAAGGGAAGAAATTGCTCCATCGAAGTGTTTATTATTCAGAATTCTTGGATTATTAAATGTTAAAATATATGAAAATGCAGATGTCGCTCTTTTCATAATCCAAGAATATGAGGTTTCGGCAGAAAGCCTCTGCTGAGTTTGGCTCAAACTCCCTGGATGTTAGTTCTGCAGGGTGGGTTTTCTTCTGTCTGTGGCTTTTCAAATTTTTCCTAAATTACTTAATTCAGGGATGAGAGAAGCCAGATGCTGCACACCTAGCTCTTCTAGAAGGCCTCCTGCCCCTGGCGTTCACAGGGCCCTTGCAAGCCCAGGTGCAGAGACACCGGCAACCTGCCTGGGAGAGGAACAGCAAGCACCGCCCACGGGCAAGGACCCCAGGAGACCGCCGGCGAGGCCCCACTGGGGCCACAGGTGGAGACGCCCATCTTCTATGTGAATGTGGGAGATCTGGAGATGTGGTCGTGTTCCCAGGGAAGGGTTGGGTGGATGACAGGAGCTGTGTCCCGCCCCTCCATCTGTGCAACAGCGGGTGTGGCCCTGACTTCTCCCCAAACAAGAAGTGGGTTGGGATGCGGAGGACACGAGGGGACCTCATTTTCCCACCATAATTTCCAAGTGAGCGGGTCCCTCATGCTGGTCTCAGCTGGCCTGCCACGGTCACCAAAGCCCAAGCGCTGGGGTGGAAGCCGCTAGAAACCAGTCGGCCTCCGCTGGGGCGCTTCACTGCTGAGCCAAAGTGAGTTCCTTTGGCAATCTTTCCTAGGTCATTCTTACTCGCTGGAGACCCACAACCTCTCAATCAGCCGCCTGCTAACTTCCCTTTCACATTTCACTCCCTTTTCCCCATTCGCTCTTCCCCTGGCCCTAACCTCTGTCTCATGAAAAGGACTTGAAGATAAGTATCCTAGGCTTTATTTTTAATTTTGATGACTGTGTCTCAAAGGCCAGGACTAAGTTTAGGAGCAAAAGGAAATTCCTATCCTTTCCCAAAGAGGCCGACGATAGGTACTCAGAGGGGCACAGACCTTGGGCAAGTGCTCGCTGGCTGAATGTGCTTGCGGACCGTGAGCTGTGCCCGCTAGACCATCACTCATCTGCACGACGCTGCGGTGCGCTGCATGCATGAACTTCCTGGGCCACTATTTTTAAAGATGACTTTTGGGCATATCTCGGAGCATGAGGGCGTAGTCAATCCTGAGACATTGAGGAGGAAGTATCCCAGTGGGTTCCCCTGAGCCACAGCAGCGTGTCGTACGCCAGCTCCCTCAGGAACCCTTTCTGCTCCAGAGACTCCTTGCTGGGAGGACCAAGCCTGTCTGGCACCATCCGGGCCTCTCAGGTTTCCCAGAGCCCTCGCAAGGCCCTCTGCCTTCCAGAGCCTCCAAAGGCATCTAGAGACTCTCGCAGTCACCTCCTCTCCTTCATTGTCCAAGGCAAAATTGGGATGAGAAGGGAGATCTCACATCTCAAGGTGCCCGTGGAGTCCTGTGTGGAGCAGGTACAAGGCCTCCTGTGTCTGTCTCCTCCTCCAGCACGTGGGGCATGATCATTCTGGGCGATCTGGGGACACATGTGCTGTCTCCTGGCCTCTGTGGAGTGGTCACTTGGAGACTTTGAGCGTTGTACCAAGGATGATCTCAGAACGCCATTGAGACCGTTACTCTGCGTATCACAAGACAGGCTGTTTGAATATTTTAGTTCAGACGCAGAGCCAACAGGCTATGGCGTGGACCCAGCCCATCACCCTCAGACATGCCAAAAGGAAGCCGAGTACTCTGAGGTCTCCATGTATGAAGGCTGAGAAGCAGCAGGAAAGCCACAAAGAAACTTTCTCAGGCTCCCTCCCGGCCTACGGGGAGCAGTGAGTGAGGGTTAGAAGCGAGCCCCGCAGCAACAGGTCTTTGCAGGCCAACACTGCTGAGTGAAAAGCAGCAGAAGTGGGGCTGACTGGATCTGGGCCTGATGCCCTGTATGTGTGGTGATAAGATGCCACTCTAGTGTGGGCTCCTGGGTACCATGTGGTGCCGGGCACAACTCTCTGATCCCAGTCCTCCCACCTCACCCTCCTAGCACTCCGACCAGGACAGGCACTCCGACCAGGAAGGCCATTTACATATGGGGAAACTGAGGCTCAGAGAGGGCTATAAATTGGTGCAGTTCTCCCTGTTAACAAGGCCACAAGCTGGCCACTGTCGGGTGGGTTTCCCTTCTCTGAGCTGGGGGCAGGTGGCGAATGCATTACTGAACATATTGGGGGTATAAATAGGAAACACCTCCTGTCCTCCTGCTTCCAGACGGGAAGTGGGAAATAAACTGCTTTCTTGGGGTTTCCTTCCCCACCCACTGAGCCCCTAGAAGCACCAGGACCCCTAAAACAAGGTCTGGCAGAGACTGCAAAAGTCCCACCATCCTGGGAGAACAGAAGGGAGTATGGCTCAGAAACACCCCATAGCTCCCCAGAGCAGAGGCCAGGGTTCGTCAGTGTGCAGATCACTTGGAGCCTAGGGATTTGGCTATTTCGGGGTCAGAGGTTGCCAAGCCAAGGACAGAGGCGCCCAGCCGTGTGAAGCTGCAATTCTGAAAGTGGCCGCGTGGGCGCGCTGTTGTGCAGCGAGTGAGCGCGGTGCGTGGGGGAGGCGGCGTGAGACAAGCGGCCTGCAGCACCCGCGCCGCCCCTGCTGCCCCTGGGCTGGGCCTGCAAGCCAGGGTCTGGGGCAAAGTCACGGTGGTTGGAGTGACCCCTGTGGAGTCGGAATAAGATGAGCAAACGGAAGGCAGAGGGAGGGAGGCTTGGGAACCCGTGGGGCAGCCAGGGCCTCGGACCCCCGAAGTGCAGGGCAGGTTACGTGAGGGGTCACGCCACCCCAAGTCCAGCCATTCCTAGGGTACCCTCTTTTCTTTGCAGGACCCTCCTGGCCGCAGGCCCAGGATGCCCCGGGGGTCCCCAGCAGCCCGGGCCCGATGTGGACAGGCCCTGTCCTGGGGACAACGGGCAGAACAGTGGGCCAAGCCGTGACGAAGCACATTTGCAGCCCTGGAGAATAGGCCCCGCCGAGGAGACCAGGCGCTCGGCCCCAGCAGGGCACGCGGGCCTGCTGCCCACCCAAGGGTTAAGGCAGACAACAATAAAGCGTGATTTTTCTCTGCCTGAGGGAAAGGACAGGATGAAAGGAGAGAAGATTGATTTTCTTCCCAGAGCTCACGCCCGCGCTAGCAGCGCACGTGTTGTGTTTTTCTGTGTGCAGAGGTGACAGGAGCACACCCTGTGTCCTGCGGGAGCTGCGGGGGCGCTCGCTGGGGGCCGGGGTGCACACGCTTTCCTAGCTCCGTGTGGCACCTGACTGCAGCTGAAGAACATTTCCAAGGGGAGGGGGGGGGGAGAGAGAGAGAGAGAGAGAGAGAGAGAGAGAAAAGACAATTTACACACACACACACACACACACACACAGTTTTCCGCAGCTGCAACGGGGTTGGTTTCCCAGGTGGTCCACATGTGGGAAAGGCTGGGTAGGAGGGTCGTTACTGCAGTAAGGGAGCAGAGAAAAGCCCCGTGTGTGTGTGTGTGTGTGTGTGTGTGTGTGTGTGTGACACAGAGACACAGAGACACGGAGACACAGACAAAAAGGAGACAAAGAAAACAGTTTTTTCATCCTCTGGAAAAAAAAAAAAAAGGAACTCTATGTACTTTCTTTTTTTTTAATTTTTAAAGAGAATAAAAAATGGTAAAAGAAAAAAACCTTAGAAATGATACAGAATTTGACTAAACAAAATAATAGAAATTTAACAATGGTTGATGTATTATACAATGTCATCTTCAAATTAGTTGTTTAGATTACCAGACATAAATATGCAAAATTACAGCAAATAACCACTAGGAAGAATGTATGCAATGTGTTAATTATTGAAACTGTCCTACCA
>NDGN011551022.1:3034-16580 GCA_002564285.1 Tympanoctomys barrerae | reverse complement strand
TTTTTTTTTTCTACTCAGGTCCATTATTGGTAGGCTTTCTTAATTAGAAGAAGAGTATGAATGAGTAACAACAAAACAGCACGTTCTATTATGTTTTGTTTTGTTTTGTTTTTGTATTTTTATTTTTAGGGAAGAGTCTACAGGGTGCTTAGGGTCTCCCTACTAGATCGGACATGTAGTGATCTGCCTGTTTACAGCCTCTCAAGACCTGGGATTACAGGTGCGCGCCACCAAGAGCAGTCTCAATCACCATCTCAGCACGCCCTGGGAGCGGAACTGGCACAGTAGTCCCGGAGTACCCAACCCGTGGCCCCTGCGACTGCTTGAGGGCACTTTAAATTATGTTTTTATTAGTCAACTTAAATAATGCTTAAGTCTAAATTTTTTGTAGTTGAAAGTTAACAAAAAAAAATTTAGGAGCTTTCTTGCTCTCCTAAATACTTAGGTCAGTGTTATGCATTAGTGAATTTTATAGCAATCATACTCATTTCAAACTCAATATGTGACACATCTATTATAAATTGAATACTTTAACATTATTAAAGTGATAATATGATATATATATATATATATATATATATATAGCTTTTTCTTTTCTTTTTTTTTGTTGTAGTATTGAAGATTAAATTCAGGACCCTGCACTTGTCAGGCAAGCTCTCACTCTTCTGAGATGTCTCCCCAGCCTGCTACATTGTTTTACTGCATCCTTTTAAAAGCTAATATTTTGATGAAGTTATAACGTTTTCTTATTTCCAGCTTTTTCATATTTATTTTATATTTTTGAAACTATTTTAATGCTCAAATCCTCTCCATCTATAAGTCTTTAGCATATTTTGAGTTAATCTAATTATAATTTACTGATCACTATTACTATTAATCATTTTAATATTGAATGAACAAATTGGATAATTTAAAATGATTAATTATCTAATATCCCCTTACTTGTGAATGTTTAATATGCCATTTGTAAATGTCTAATGGATTTTTCATTTTTATATATTTTCATTACAAAATTACAAGAAATCGATTAGGCTAGACAAACACTGGTTGTGACTAATACATTTGACTATAATTTTCTTTAAAAACATTGTTATTGCCATACAAAATACATGTGCACCAAGTATAGATAGAAAAATAAAATATTGTAGATATGGCAGTGCTTATGGATATTAATGGTAATTGATCCACTCAAGAAATTCTAAATGGTAAGCCAGCAAAATTCTCTAATAGAACCCGTTACTGTGCAATTAGACAGCTGCCATTATTCCAAGGTCAGTGATTCCTTTTGAAAAAAGAAAACGAAAACAGAGAGCTATATTATTTTCATTTTGGTTCATTCATGGCAACATTCTCTCTTACATGGCTACTACATGAAAAATCCATGTTTCGTTATAGCTATTCTTATTTGAAATATGGACATATATCTGCACAAGATAGTTTAGTCCCTTCACACCACAGTCAAAACTCAGCATTTCAATCCACCTATAGTCAATGTTTTCATAATAACATTACATATAACGACAAGTTCAAGGAACCAAATGATTCATCTTTGTTAAAGGAAATGAAAGGAATTAATTTGTAAATATCTTAAAATACAGCTTTTGTTTAAGAAGATTGGTATTTTATTATATGGAAATTTAATTTTAGTTATACTAATATATTTTAAAAGTCTATATAAAGCTTATTCCTTAAGGGCCAGGGAGATAGCTCAGTAGAATAAGTGCTTGCATGGCAAGCACAAGGGCCTGAATTCAATCCCCAGTTCAGCCAAAAAAGAAAAAAAAGAAAAAAAAAACCCAAAAACCTTATGCTTTATTATTTGGTACTTGTTGATAATTGCAATTCAGTCTAAAATAAGCTCTGTACTTATTGTTTATCTGGCCTGTTTATATTTGGGTCAACTATTCCTGGAGAATTGAACATTAGACTTTTTTTTTCCTTCTTGTATTTTAGGGAAGGGTCTACAGGGTGTTCAGGATCTCACTACTAGATCAGACTCGTAGTGATTCTGCAGTTTACAGCTTCGCAAGTGCTGGGATTACAGGCATGCACCACCATACCCAGTCTCAATTGCTGTCTCAGCGCGCCCAAGGGCAGGGCCTGAACGGCAGGCTCGGGGATTGAACCCCAGGCTGCAGGTGAGTTAATACACTGAGCTATGAACATTGGACTTTTGATAGGAGTTACATCCTTGGAACTTTTTATTTCTTTATTTTTGAAGCAGGATTTCAGTAAGTTGCTCAAGTTGGGTTTGAAATTTTTTCCCCTCAATTTATCATAGTAATGGGAATAAAGTTGCATGTTATCATTTCTGGCCTTCTTGTAATTATTTTCTGGGCAGTAAATGCCAAAAAATATTTTATATTTATAAATTATGCATATAGAATTATGATGGAGACATCATAGAAAATTACATGATTTTAGTATTATTTAATTTACATCAATTTTTCAGAACACTATAAACTCTCTCATAATTATACTTTCTACAATGTACAGAAGAATAAAAATTTCTCATTTATTTATTTATTTATTTTTCTGGCAGAACTGGGGATTGAACTCAGGTCCTTGTGCTTGCCAGGGAAGTGCTTATTCCACTGAGCCATCTCCCCAGCCCCTAAATTTTTCATTTTTAAAAGTGTGGGCAATGACCTTATGTTCAGGTGTTTTTGATATTGACAATTGACTAAACATTATCTTTTTATTCTAAATATTAGGACCTCCTTGTTTTAATTTATAAATATTTTCACAGAATTACTTTTTAATTTTCAATTTCATTCAGATTTGTTTCTTTTTTTCAGAGACATGATTCAGAAAATACGATATCATGATGAAATTAAATTTTTACTTCCAAAACGACCTTGACATAGAAGTGTATAATATTTTTCACAAATCATTTGAGTAATTTACCTGTAGTAAGTCCTTTAATCACTGCAATTAAAACGTTTTATTTATTAAAGTGAATACAAATTTATATATTAGTAAACAAAAGTACTGAGTTGTTTTTTTCTTTTACAAAATGCCACAAAGTTACTGAATATTACAAGAAGATGCTTGCAAAAGTAGTTTGGCTTCAAGGTCTCCATTTAAAAAACCTTCTAATAATTAAAATGAATTAGTATGCAGTGTCTGAGATTTGCAATAGAATAACATAAGTAAGTCACAAATGTCATAAAGTAAACTTTGCTAAACTTGGTCACATCAAAATTTCCATTTTCATTTACCATAAACATTGTTGAAAGACAGGCAACAGATTGAAGAAAAACATTTGCCACATGTTTTACACAAAGATAAACTGATATCCTAGATATATAAATATTTCCTACAAATAAAAGAAAGACATCCAATTAAGTATTCAGAAAATAATTGTGAATGTGAGCAAAAACAAAAAAGCAAAATGGTTATTAAAGTAATATCTCATAAAGAAAAAATAAATGCAGATTAAAATTTGTTATTTGTGTATTTTAACAATGAGATTTTGATATTACCAAATGGTGTTGAAAGTAAAAATTGAAATGCCTTTATATAATATAGCTTAAAATACTATTAAAATATAAATGTGCATATTTTATATAAGAGCAATATTTTTTTAATCTAAAAGGAAACATGCACACTAATGTTCAAGGAAGCATTCTTTCCACAGTAAAGAATTTATAAGCACACATGTAGTTTATTCGAAAGTGATTAATTCAGAGTTTAATCATGTCAGTGGCAAAATATAAAAATTTATTCATGTATGCTTTATGTAAGCAATGTACATTTTAAATAATGTTTTATATGTAGAGTCTGTGAATACACTAAATTTAAAAATTGTATCTATTTACAAATAAAAGCATGCGCATACACTGAAAGTAGGAATGTACACATTTAAGTATACACACGAGTTAAGAAAATGTGCATATACTCATAAAGTAGACAAGAGCAAATCCTGAAATTAGAGGAGTTTGGAATTAGCAGCTATTCAAAGGACCGATAGCATTCAAAGATTTATATTAATTTTGTGGTAAACTCATTAATGATAAACACATTAATAATAAACTCTTTAACATTATTGTGTACTGTGGTGAATGGAAAGGTACAGCTAGACTTATGGAACAGCTATCAGGTAGAATGAAACAACACAAAAAAGAGAATGAAGTGGAGGAGGAGGAACATGAAAAGCAAGATCATAACCATAATGTTTTAAACTCATTCTGTGGGTTCAAATTTATGACTATGATTAAGGAATTCTTTTAATGTTCCAGGTTTCAGAGTTGATTTCTTAATGACTTTTCTTCTCTCATGAATTACATAATTGTCTCATATCTACACTCCTTTTACCTCACCAACGATGACAGTAAGGTCCACAGATAATACATTAAACTAGTTAGCGATATAAATTGCTGAATCCAACCTCTTCTAAAATTCTTTTCAGGAATAGGATGATTCCTATAGGAGAAACTTTTCTCCTTTGATTAATGACATAACCCTTTTTAGAGTATATAAATATGTCGTGAACTACAAAACTATATAAAAATGCTTACATAACACTTTCCTAGTTCTACTGCTATTTGGAAATGGAAAAACTCAAGCAGTCATTTTGCTTGATAAAGTTTTCTTGCACATTTTGAATATGCATTCCCTGTTCCCATCTCAAGTACAGAAACAACCTCATTACTGTAAAAATACATTCATGTACATTTTATCAGTGTTTATCTTTAAGTCATTTTACAGCTGGAACAACTGTTTTAATGTATTTGGTTGTTATAGGGTCTCACTACACAGCTCAGACTCACAATGGTTCTCTGTTTCAGCCTCCCCAGCGCTGAGGTGACAGTTGTGTGCCAGGACGCTCAGACTCTGCGGCTCACCTAGCCGGCCCTGGTGGTGGGGTTGGCGCAGAATGTAGTTCCTGCGCTTACCTCAGCTTACCTGAGCAGGCACTTTAGTCTGCTAGGCTATCACGCTGGCACCTGGAATGAATTTTTATACTGTTTATTTTCTTATATCTCTCTTTTTAAGTAACGCTTTAGAAATAAAAGGATGATATTGCTTTTACAATCGTTAAAATATATCTTCTTCTATAAATGAAATGTACAACCAAAGCAATCCAGCAATTTTACATAAATTATTATTTAGAACATTATCTATTACATTGCAGGAAAAATAAACAGAAGGAATTCGTACAGTTAAATATCATTTCAAGGGCCGGCAGAATAGCTCAGCAGATTAAAGCACCTGCAATCAGGAGCAGGAGCCGGGAGGTTGTATCCCTGGGCCGCGGTACTGGCCCTACCCTGCTCCTAGGGTGCTTTGAGATGGCAATTGAGACTGGGCATGGTGGCACATGCCTGTAATCCTTGCTCTTGGTAGGCTGTAAACAGGCGGATAACTATGAGTCTGATCTAGTAGTGAGACCCTGAACACCCTGAAGATCTTTCCCTCAAATACAAATATATATATATATATATATATATATATATAAAATTTAATATGAACTAAATCATATTCTTCATGCTACAATCTTAATATTAGAACTACATGAAAACAAATACTTCTAGGCACGTGAAATAATAATTTATTAGGAAGAAGTCTGTTGCTTAGTTCATAAAAGTATTTATTAAGAAATATGGTTTCATTCCTCACAATAAATAACACGGTGCTTAATGTTTATTACAAGATTATACATATAGGGCTGGGGATATAGCTCAGTAGCACAAGCACATGCCTGGCAAGTACAAGTCCTGATTTTAATTCTCTATACCAAAATACAAAAGAATACAAAATAATTTTTTAAAAAATTATGCATTTATTCCACTGTGAAATATATAGAAATCAACAAATTTAAGATGTTTTGAATACTAAACAAAATATTAGAAAACATGGATAAATATCGCAATACTCTAGTGTTCTAATATCAGAGATGGTTAAAATAAAACAAACACTGCATAATTTAGTAGTTTTAGGTTTAGAAGAAGCTATTTAGTTCTAAATCTATTCAGAAAAATTTGAGGTGTCAAAATTAATTGAGTTAGATGACATCACATCACCTATTAGCAATACAATATATGATGAAATAAAATTAACACTTACCTATTTATAAATGAATGTGAATGAATGACTTCATTTACGTCACGTTTATATCAATGTTTAAAAATCACTATTCACTACACTTTCTCCAATTTATTATTCAAATTCTCATGACATAATTTAATATCACCAAAAATAGTCTGAAGTATAAACTTGAGTGTAATGTGACAGCACCATTTTGACTGATGTCTATAATATTTATTGATATATCTCCTATCTCTTTATTTTTTAAATTTATATCTGGATTTTATTCAATTGGATTGTCACTACTATTGCTAGCCAGTGACTATAGAGATTTAACAATTGAAACAATTTCATTAAATCTGTATTCTGCTGTTTTAATTAAATAATCACTTTACCATGTTTTACGTATTTTAGATCTTGGTTTACAATAATACCTTTAGGAACAATTGCTTATTTATTCTAAACCAAGCAATTGGGCACATCAGTTTTATTTAGTATTTCATTTATGGAGAAATACAAAAATGGATTTTCAGATGTTTTAGTACTTTTATTATTACAGAATTAATTTTCAGTACTAGGGCAAGTATTGAAACTTTCTCACTAAGCTGCATCTCTAACCCATAGTACTTTTACATAAAGCCTTGCATCTCCAATGATTCCTCAGATAAGATGTAACATATGACCCATCTTAATCAGCTTCTCAGTATTGCAACATGTGCAGGTTATAAAATAAGTATTAAAATTTATTCTGCAAAGAATATTATGAAATTATTATTGATATTTTACAAATCACAGGAGATTCAGGGAATACTCAACAAATAGCATTCCCTTGCCTCAACTTTGTCTCCACAGGAGAAGCATAGTGCTCTTCATTGAAGCTAGATTCAGGCATAAAAGTTGCTTTGGACAAATAAATGTTTTGGATGTGATCGAAGGATTCTTAAGAAATGCACTCCTGGGGCTGAAGTTATCCTTTTATTTTCCCTCCGTTGGGATGAGAAAACCTACCTCAAGAAAATGAGCTTAATGATAGAGCTCGTTTAGTGAGTTGGGTCTACCTCTTTCATACCAACTTCAGCTAAATTCAGCCTAAATGATGGTAAGATCAGCTAGTGCAGAAATGCAGGAACAGGTGATTAAGCTTGATTTTACCGTACTGATTCTTACACAATCAAAACTAACTCAAACACAGTTGATTTATATAAAAGGCATTAACATTATCAATAAAAAAGCACCATTATAAAAGCAAATCCTTTTTTATTTTTAAATTACTCTATGGTCCAATTTATCAGCAGTATTAGAAATTAGAAGTCAGTATCAGTAGTATTAGAAATCAGAAGTGAGATTTAAGTATATTTTACTGTTAAATATAGTACATGAAAAGTGTTATAGTGATAGTTTTAAAAGTTAGTGTTGTCCTTTGGAATGGGTACATACAAATGCTTAATCTAAAAATGAAAGTGAATAGAATGGGACCCTAAAATATTGCATTTGGTAGCTATTTTTAACAGACTTATTCTGTGCCCATGACTCACAGTTTTAAGTATTATCAACATAGTATTTCAGAGAGTTATTAACTAATATTGCTTCTTTTTTAAAAATATGCTTAAGACTTTCTCCTGTCAATTATTTTGCATCCTGTAGAATCAAAATCCTTTTAAAAATTAAAAATATATACACAAAACCAGAGGAAGATGTCTACTAGTTTTTCTGCCTTTTAAATAAACAGCTGAGGTAGTGTTGTATGTAACCATATGAAAAAGGCCTACTAAAAACCTGGCTTCCTTTGGAAACAAATTAATATCAGAAAGGCAACAGCAGTAATAGATTCTGCTGACAGAGAAGAAATATACGGTTTAAAGGTGCTTGAGAATATTCAGACCTAGAATGCTTGCTGAAGTCATCACAAAGCAACCTCTGCCTGCTCAGATCTGTGGCTGCTTGTATGAATTTCAAAGGAGGCTTGACTAAGGAAATTATTTCTAGAAATTAAACAAATGACAGAACATAATGTTAGAGAATTGAAAAAGGAACGGGGAATAAAATGATGGATATGGCAATTTCCATTTCTAATTTAAACAATTTGTTGACTACATTTTTATGTTTTGATAAGTGATGACAGCTTCTTTCAATCAGAACAACACAGGGCTATGTTAGACATCAGCACATGCTCTAATTTTTAGAGCCATAGTCTGAATAATTAAGCAATGCAGTTGGAATATGTCCGCCAAATTTTATTTGTTGATAATTTAACCTTCAGTGCAAAGGTGTTGAGAGATACAATCTTGCCAGGTGATTAATGCTATCATCATTGCTCTGGTCACTGGAGTAGGTTATTTTTTAATCTCTGGAAGAGGATCTTCATAAACTAATGTGTCCCCCACTCTTTGTCTCTTCTAGCCTATATTACTTTTTCCCTCCCACGAGGTATGATGCAGGAAGCAGGGCTTTAATGCTACAAGCTCTAAAACCATGGACTTCCCTGCCTCCAGAACTGTGAACCTAATTAACTCCTATGCTGTATAAATTATTCAATCTGTTGTTCATTGCTGTAGCATCATAAAATAAAGATTGTGTTTGTTGTTTTACAAAAATGAGTTATTAGAAATTGTCTAACATTTATTACTTGCATTCACACTGCTCTTTAAATATATTGAAGAAAATACTGCTTTTAGATTATTTTTCAGTTAATGTCTGGTCCTAATCACCATGGGTTATTTTGGACATCTTTGTTAACAGTATTTTTTAATATTTTCTCATATGACCATGAGAAATCTAAGAAACTTCCAAATTTTACTTTGTCAGTTTTATTAGAAAGAAAATGTCAACTGCTAAATGACTCCTTTCAGATAGTTTACAAAATGATCATTTAGGCATGAGTTTAAATTGGTATTGCTTTCTGGTGTGACTTTTAATAAAAAGTTTGATGAAGTTAGTTTTCTAATAAACCTAGGACTTGAAAGGGTAATTCATAAATATGAAAAAATTTAAATATTAGGCAAAGATTATATAGGAGTAAAATCCTAGGCATCTATGCATTAAAATATTCAGGCATTATAATATTACTGAAAGGGCCAAATGCATAACCACAGATGTATTGGGACATTGGCTGGGAGCCAGTTAGTTATATTCACTATGTTCAGAGCTACATTGAGAAGCATGCGAATGCCTCACATTTTGTAGTTTAATACAGAATGACACACTATAATTGTTGTGTAAGAAACAATGTGACCTAATGCAAGGAAACAGATCTAAATTTAAATTACCAACCTTCTCAAATTTAGAAATGCAACCTAAGTTTGTGTAATTCATAAGCCAGTGCGCTTAACTACAATGCAATATCTATAATCCTGTTTAGGAGGAAAGGATATTAAAAAAGAATCCAGAACTTTGTTAGATTTTATTAGGACAGAGTTAAGGGGAAAGAAAATGAGTTTTAAATTGTGTGAGTTAATGTACCAGTGAAGAGTAGTCAACAGTGTAGGAGTGTAAAAACCACTTTATAACTATGATCAATAAACTAGCAGGGCGTTGCATTCACAGAAGCAATTACATAAGGGCAGAAATAATTTGGAAGTTATTGTAGAATATTTTAGCCTCTATTGCAGGTCACATTTAACTGTTGAAAGTAGAGTCTCATGACATTATCAATAAATAAATACAAAAATGCAATCAATAATCACTTAATTTGGCCATTTTTTGAAATATAATGATGAAAATAAATGAAATGGACACATATAAAATTATATCATAGATTTTTAAGTATTCTTTAAAAGGAAAAACAAAATTTAAGTCAATTGAATATGCAATTTTCACAAAAAAAGTTAAAATCAACTGTTTGGCCTGAGGTTTTGCTCACCCATGAGAGAGAATTCAATTTAAACCACTGAATTAAAAGAAATTATTGAACTTAATGTTCTCAGAAAATATACCCTTCAGGTTTTAGTGTGCTGGTTTACAAAAATCTAACACAATTATCTTTTCCCATTTCCTGCCTATTCAGTGTCAAATCATACACAAATTTTATCACATTTTTTGTCACATTTTGCTGTGTCTGCAAGCATAGCAGGTTGTTTTCTTTGCCAATACTTGCCCATCATAAAATAACTTTAAAGTAGTTATAATAGCTAAGGCTTTTTATCATTTCTAATACTTCAATAATCTGAAAAATGTAATATGAATACTTTAATAATATGATTAAAAATAAAAAACTTCATGATATTTTGTGTATGCAGAATAATACCCAATTTAAAAATTAGCTGAATGGACCAGTGAGATAGATCAGCAGACTGAAGTGCCTGCTTAGGCAAGCTTAGGCAAGTGCAGGGACTGTGGTTCAATCTGTAGCTCCACATTCCATGCCAGCCCCAACCCCAGGGTGGGCTGAGATGGCCACAATCTGGCCATAGTGGCTCATGCCTGTACTCCCAGTGCTAAGGAGGCTGAAAGCAGGAGGATTACCACGAGTCCGAGCTGTGTAGTGAGATCCTGCAACAACCAAATACATAAAAAATTAAAACTAAAAAATAAAAATAAATAAAATTTGGCTGTTAAAAGACAAAGATAGAACTCCTTAATAATTTGGAGTGAAAAATATCACAATTATGATTGGTATACCTAAAATTTCAGATATCACAAAACAGTAGAAAACATACAGATATTTATTTGATACGTTATTGGATTTTATTGAAGTCTGATGCAATGTAAGCTGAAAGAAATTGCATGCGGTATATGGGAGTTCCTTGTTCTCCTTTAACATAACCTGACACTTTCAGTTTGTTTTAATGAAGAGAAGACAGTCTAACCTCTAGATTTCTTTTCATCCTGTCATTTATCTACTGGCCTAAAGAGTGCCTTGTAGAGATCTAGCTGACTGACTGGTTTATGTAATGCAGCTCATGTGATTAAGCATAAGGGTTCCTGTGCTAACTCATTGCTCATATTTACAGTTATACAACCAACTGAAAAGTAAATTTAAATGAGATTGAACAATGACTCGCAGTGTGTATTGATCACTGTACACGTGTTCTTTTTTTTTTTTAAAAGACAGTGTCTCAGTATATAGTTCGGGTTGGACTCTATAAAGCCTAGACTGAACTTGAGCTCACAGCGATCCTCCTTCCTCAGCCTCCGGAGTGCTGGGATTACAGGTGAGCGCCACCATGTCCAGTTCTCTGTATGTTATCAACATAAAAATAATAGAACTTGAACATCATGTATAGACTCATCATTTAAACTATTTGAGCAGCATCTTTAAACATACCAATTTCCTCAACATTTCCTAATAATAATGCTGAATAAATATCTTATAAACACTGAAAAACAACACAAATAATTAGAACCATTTCCTCAGAATAAGAAAGAATATCAGGATGTGAAAAAAAAGAGTATGATACAAAGAAACAAACAGATAACCCCCCAAAACAGCATACATGTCCATAGTTCTCAATGTTAAAGTTGAAAGAAAATTGATAGATTAAAGACGAATATGTTCCACCTCTTTCATGCCTCTAACATAACCTTTACTCAGCAAATATATTATAAGAATGAAGACTTCCAACTAATCTAATGTAAAATTTTATTTAAAATATACAAAATATATGCAAAACACTAATAAATTCCTGAGCAATCAGATTTAATCATTTTCAAAATGACAACGTGATTCATCATTCATAACTCACTGTAGCATCATATTTTAAAATAATGATCAAATCGTCTTGCTAAATTTTGAATATAATTTGATAAAAGTCAAAATAACTTTTTACAAATTTAAAAGAGGTAATTAGTTTTGAATATAAATTTTGTCTTTAGGAGAAGACAATACCTTCTATAAACATTGTATTATTGATAGTTATGAAGAACCCCTTTGAAATTGAAAATAATCCCTGTTGCTTATTCTTATTGAAAATACTATCAGAGTTCAATCTAAAGCCAACAATAAAATATAAGTGAAGATAAAATTATGCCAATATTTAAAGAAAATGGTAAAATACGATTACTAATTCTCAGAAAACAGTATTATAGTTACTCGCAATACTTAGTAAACTTTTAATAATCAACTGCAATGGTGATTTTTCAATTCTGTTTTATATAATCCATGAAAAGTTAAAGTTTCTAAATGAGGAAGTTGGAGAGATGGCTCAGTAGAATAAGCACTTGCCTGGCAAGCGCATGGGCCTGAGTTCAATCCCCAGTTCCACCAAAAAAAGTAAAATAAAGTTTCTAAATGAATAATGATGTTTTCAGAAATTGCAACTGTGTGAGAATAATGGTCTTAATGCAGAAAATCATAATACAATCCTAAGTGAAATTAAGAGACAACATATACAAAGAAGAAAAAATACAATTGAACTTTGAATAAAGTTTAAAGAAAATTTACTGGGGACAAAGACAATTTTTCAACAAATAACACTAGAATATGTGCAAAAAAATTAAGGTCATTTCATATGCAACATATAAATGGCATGTCAATATGAAGGATATAAATAAATTTTAGAAACTTTTCTCTAGTTTGTGAGATGTACTAAACATATTTTGAATGGATTATTAAGTGTGTATAACCATTTGGGAAGTATGGACATTTGGACTATGTTGGGTCTTCCTATCCTTGGTCAAGGGATATTCTTACACTTTCTGAGATTTTATTTGATATCAGAGCATTACAATTTTTAATGTATTGATCTTATATTTCTTCATTAGATTGATTCCTAAGTATTTTATTTTTTGGTTGGTATTGTAAATGGTGTTGGTTCTCTAATTTTTCCCTCATTGAGTTTGTTCTTTGCATATAAGAATGTTACTAATTTGAGTGTTGAATTTGCATCTGGATACACTACTAAATTTAGCTATTAAGTATGGTAGTCTTTTGGTAGCGTTTTTGGGATCTTCTGTTGTAGAATATCATGCAATCTGTAAATAATGATAATATAACTTTGTATTTGCTATCCTTATTCCCTTCATTTCTCTCCCTTGTCTAATGACTCTGGTTAATGTTTCCAGAACTCTGTTGTACAGGAGTGATGCATTGTACATTCTTGTGTCATTCCTGATTTTATAATGCACACTTTTGATTTTGACCAATTAGTGTGATGTTGGCTATTGGATTGTCACACATGACATTTATTAGATTGATGTAAAGAGAATCTATGATAATTTTCTGAAGAATTTCTTATCATAAGTGGATGTTAGACTTTGCCAAATACTTTTTCTATATCTATTGCAATGATCATATGATTTTTCTAATTGTCTCTGTTGATATGGTGTTATTTCATTTTTTGATTTGTGTGTGTTGAATCTTCCCTGTATTCTTGGTTATGGAGTATATACTTCTTTATTATTTGCTGCATGCTGTTTGCCAGCATTGCAAATGCGTGTTTAGGGATTGAGCAGAGGGACGTTAGTTTATTATCTTCCAGGACCTATAATTTATCTTTGCTTGCTTGCTTGCTTGCTTGCATCCTTCCTTCCTTCCTTCCTTCCTTCCTTCCTTCCTTCCTTCCTTCCTTCCTTCCTTCCT
>NDGN011551010.1:3455-17594 GCA_002564285.1 Tympanoctomys barrerae | reverse complement strand
TCTGCTGGATGGTTAAGACCAAGATAAAGCAAGACTTACATAACAAGAAATGTAACTTTTGTACCTGACAAGGTCAATCACATCCCCTCAGGATTTATTCTGAAACCCTGTACCACAGTTTATAGATCCTCTGTCAGTTTATAGATCCTCCTCAGTCATGTGGAAGAGCTACGGTCATTGCTTGACCAATTTACTCTCTGTAAAGGCCTGAGAGAATGTTCTCTCTCCATGTGAGAGAATCTTACAACATTTTTGAGAGAGAATGTTAAGTTTCCAGACTGACCTGAACTTGTCATCTTCCTGCCTCAGCCTCCTGAGTAACTAGAATCACAGGCATGCACCACCATAACCGTTATATCATGCCCCAACAAACCAGTTTTGATAGCATAATAATAAAATTCCTTATTTGCTTTTAAAAATTTTGTTCAGGCAGGGTCTCAATACATGTAGTTCATCTGACTTTGTCTCACTGTGTAGCTCACACAGACTGACCTCAAACTCAAAGCAATTCTCTTGTCTCATCCTCCAGAGTACTGGGATTTGAGGCCTATATCTACACAGCTAGCTCCATCTGTTTTAATGTTCACCAAAAAAATGAAAGCTGAAGTACCCTGACATTAACTACTCAGTTTTTTTATAATGTTTAATTCCCTGTCACTGCTCTAAAAGAAAAGTAACTTTAAAATGGCCAATCTGCAAAATCTTTGCTCTGTTTCCACTTTCTTCTGCTTTGTCTATAAAAGTTACCTTTTCTGCTTAGCTCAGTGGAACACTTGCTTTATTATGTGGAAGTAAGTGTTGGCCAATTATAGAAACACTGCTAAAGTTTGTATCTAGTTGTGCCCCCAAAGCTTCATGCATTCAATGTTTTGGGCTTGTAGACATTAAGATTAGTTCATGAACCAATGCTGGGATTATAGGTGTGAGTGCTTCTGGGATTATGGGTGTGAGTACTACAGNGCAATCTGAGGCATGGAGAGAGGCTCCGTCTGTGCTGCTGTTGTCCTGTCTGCCTCTGCTCCTCCCTTTTTGCTCTTGCTGTTTTGTTGTTGCCACGAACTGCTGTTCTGTGCCCCATGCCACTCTGCCTTGGAGCCAGCCGAGTGTGGATTGAAACCTCCACTAACTTTGAGCTAAATAAACTTTTCTTTCCTTAATCCTGGGTGTCAGGTATTTTTGTCACAGCAATAAGAAATAATAGACTAGCACAAAAATAAGCACTGATCTTTTCATATTTTTTTTTGTAATTTAGTCTTTTGGTAAAATGGATTAAGGGTTCATTTTGTATGTTCTACAGCATGGATATACAAGGAGATTGAGAAATTTGCTTGTGTCCGAAGTGAGCACACCAGCAATTCCTCTCTCTTCCTTTGATTTCTCCTGACTCAGATACTTTCCTTTCCCCTCTGTATCAGTCAAGAATCCCCAAAACAAGTCTTCTTTAGTGAGTTTCAGAATCCATAGTCAGTCTAGCTGAAAGCACCAAAAAATCATGTTAGTCTCTTTTATTCATATTTCAATATCTTGTAACTTTTTTTAATATCTTGTAACTTAAACACAACAAAAACAGCAAATACACAGAGATATTATATCAAGCATACTGGTATAAAAATTCCTAAGTTCTTACATTTCCCACCTACAACAGTTTCAATTTTTATGAAGGGGTCAACAATACACATTCAATAGAAACTGTATTTAAGTATGGATTTTTCTCTATTTCTGGGTAAGCAATAAAGAAAAACCATTCATGTTTTCACAATGAGGATGATATTCAATACATTATATGAGATGTTGACAACTTTATTATAAACTTGCTTTTCTATTGGATAATTTTGTCCAACTATAAGAGGAGCGTGATGAAGGTGGACTAGACTAAGCTCTGATACTCATTAGATTAGGTTTATTAAATGTACATTTGACTCACAATATTTTCAACTTACAATTGATTAATCAGGGTGTAATCCCATTATAAATGGAAGGACATCTACATGCAGGCCCAGAGGACATGCACTAAGATGATGCAGGTAAATTCCAGAGAAGAGCCACTGAGATGTAGGCATGATGTAGTCATGCCCTGCAAACTGAGGGCACAAAGGAAGTGGGGGTGGCATGTGTCTTAAAGCTTTTATGGCACACACTTTATCCAGCTAACATCCTAGGACTTACTCGCCAGCTAAGAGTTTGCTTACTGTGAGAGCAGAGTTAAAAACAGAAAGAGCTCAGTATTGGGCTTTGAAGACACGAGTTCTAGTCTTGTCTCTGGAATGAAGTTGCTATGCCATTTCAGTGACCAACTGTGTTTCCTTGAGGCTAATTTTTCAGATCTTATTCTGTAAAAGATCTGAGGCATTACTTTGCATTTCAAGATCATACATACAACTATGATGAGATAAACATTGAATTTAATATTTAAATAATAATTAGGGAAACTTGGTATGTATTTAATATAGGAAATACAGCAGGCAATTGAGTAGAAAAGATTTAATTTGAAATCAGATAGAGTGAGGCCACCATGTTCAGAATGTATGGGATAGTTAAGCAGGGTTTTGCTACCAGTGCGTTTTTCAGCCTGCTCTCTTACCAAATATTGCCCAAATGAGAAATGCCCCAGTGTCTGGACTTCAAAAGAAGAATGCTACACTTCAAAATCCAAATGTTTCAGAGGCAGTTTGGGTGGTCCTGGTTGAGGATGACAAACCCTTCCAGAAATCTGAGCTTTGAAGGAGGTAGGCATTCTTAGAAGCAATCGTTTTATTGTGAGGCAATATGTAGGTAAAAAGCAAACTTCTTTCATTGAAAATCCATATAACTAGAGGCAATGAATCCTGAGTGATTAAATCTCAGACATTAAGCACCTGCAAAAAGCATTCTAGCAAAAGAATCTGTCTTGCACCTATTTTGACCATTAATCTGAAGGTTCTTTAGCTGTCTCACATCACTTCTCCACTTTCCTTTTTCCTTCCTTTTTGATTGCACAGGCATCTTATAAGATATCTAAGACAAGGAGAATGTGTGCAGAGGAGGGTAATCTAATTCATTTCTTCTTTTGTTTCATAAAACTTCCAGTGTTTCAGGAGAAGAGGTACAAATGGAAGAAGGAAAGCTGAATGTCACAGAACTAGAGTACTATAGATGAGTGACCTGTGCAAAAAGAGACTTACCTTCCAAGTAAAGTGATTGGTATGGCAAACACTCATCTTTCAATTAGCTGATCCTGGCATATACTGAGTCCACCAGAGCAAAAATTGTTAAACTTCAACTGGGGCTTTCAGGCCTTGTGAGAAACGACATTTCTTGTCAATTTTCAATATGTCCTGTGGTCATCATATTAGCTTTGACTCTACTATACAACCTTCTCTTACAGAGTGAAGAAGATAAAAGCCAGAGTTCGACCAGTTCTTTTTGTTTGTTTGTTTGTTTTTTGTTGTTTGTTTTTGTACTGAAGGTCGAATGTGGAACCTTGCACTTTTCAGGCAGGCACTTATTCCACTGAGCTGTCTCCCTACCTCCACTGGCATCTTGTTAATGATGAAAAAAACTGTAGCCTTTCTTGGTAATTATAAAATCATGGAGCATCATACAAGTGATACTCATTGAAGAGCAAAGAATCGATGAATTGATGAGTCAGTTCTTTGATCGAGTAAATAAAATGGACAAATCCTTATCCAGCTTTAAAAGAAAGGAAAAAGAAGACTCAAATCCATGCAACTAGAAATGAAAAGGATAAAATCACAATGACCGCTGCAGAAATTCAGAATATCATCTATATCGACTCTGAAAACTTCTATTCCAATCACATGGAAAACACAGAAAAAAATGGACAGATCCCTAGATACATATGAATTACCAAAGCTGAATCAAGAGCTAAAACAAAACAAAAATACCTACCAATAAGGACTGGAGAGATAACTCAGCAACATAAGTGCCTGCCTGGCAAGTGCAAGGTCCTGAGTTCAATCCCCAGTATGAAATCAAAACAAAAGAAAAAAAACAACAAAAATCTACCAACAAAAATAGCCCAGGCCTTGACAGATTCACTGCTGAATTCCACAATAAATTTAGAGAAGACCTAACACCACTGTATCTCAAATACTTTAATGAAATTGAAAGAGAAGCAACACTCCCACAGTCATTCCTGGAAGCAAGCATTATCCTGATACCAAAGTCAAAGAGGGACCCAACTCAGAAAGAAACCACAGGCCAGTCTCCCTGATGAACATAGATGTGAAAATCATCAATAATAGATGGGCAAAGAGGATACAGCACATCATTAAGAAGATCATACACCATCAATAACTAGGACTCATCCCAAGGATTCCAGGATGGTTCAACATCAATCAACAAAAGCGAACCAATAAAAGTAATACACCATAATGATAGAACCAAGGGCAAAAATAATACGACCATCTCAAAAGATGCAGGAAAAGCCTTTGATATAGTTTTTCATAATAATTTTGAAAACCCTTCTGAAAATTGGAAAAGTTGGTCTTTATCTCAATTTAATAAAAGTCATCTAAGACAAAGCAATAGCCAACTCCACACTAAATACAACAAAAACTAAAAGCTTTTATTCTAAAATCAGGAATAAGATATGGATCTCCACTGCCTCCACTCTTATTCAACATAGTCCTGCAAACTTTATCCAGAAGAATTAAAGAAGATAATGGCATAAAAGGAATAATGATAGGAGAGATAGAAGTTAAACTATTATTATTTGTGGATGACTCAACACAGGAAACCCACAAAACTTCACTGAAACACTGCTAAATTGAATAAACAGATTCAGTAGCAAAGCTAGATAATACAAAGTCAATACTCAGAAACCAAAAGCCTCCCTGTACATGAATAACAAACTCACTCGGGGAGCAATTAGGGAAGCAACACCCTTCCCAATAGCATCCAAAAAGAAGAAACACATAGGCATCAATCTAATGAAGGATGTAGAAGACCCGTGAATTGAAAACTAAAATATTCTGAAAAAGGAGGTTGAAGCAGACATCAGAAAATGGAATGCTCTCCCTTGATATTGGATAGGAAAAATCAATCTAGTGAAAACTGCCATACTTTCAAAACTGTTGTAGAGAATTAATGCAATTCCAGACAAGACTCTAATAACATATCTCACAGATTAGAGAAAACAATCCTAAAATTAATTTGGAAACAGAGGAGACCTAGAATAGAAAAAGCAATTCTAGGTTATAAAGGCAATCCATGACTTTAGATTATACTATAAAGCTACTTTGATAAGAACAGGATGGTACAGGCAGAGAAGAGATATTGTTTTAGACTGGTTGAAATGGAGTATACTTTCACTGTAAAAGTCATCAAAGGGGTTTTGCTTCATTTAGATATGTATTATTCTTTTTCTGAGGAAGCTTAGGGAAACTTCAAATTTTTCCACATAGGATTAATAAGTACAAATAGGAAGGCTAGGAAGGGAGGTGTAAGTAACTTGCTTTGAAACAATGTTTGAATGGAAAACACATTCAGATTTTTCATTTAGGGATCTTTAGATAAAGATTAATTCAAAGAGAAAGATTAATTAAAATCATATTGGCATAGGAATGCCCAGCTTTATCTGCTACTAAGATTATGTTTGCTCAGGGTCCTTGAGTCACCATGGAAACTTGGACTCCTTACATACTCCTGTGTTAAGGGGTAGAACGTGATAAAAGTCTCATATAGAAACACTGGCCTTCCTGGTTTAAGATGCCCCGGAGAAGACTGAACTTCACAATTAAGATAGTCATGACAGTAAATTTAAATTATATTTAAAAGAAAATATGTGATTACTTTTATTTAGTTTTAAGAAAAGGGGGGAAATTTTTTTTAAATGTTGAAGAAAACAGAAGTTTGGAATGTAGTTCTCGAATTTCAGGCCATATACTGAAATCTCTAGCTCCCATCAAAGTGGGCATCCATCCATTGCACGTTCCCATCTCAGGATGACCCCAGAATCATACAAACATATAATATTTTTCAAATGCTATTAACAAGGATATTCACTTTCAGACAGATAGACAGATAGAAGGATGGATAGATAGACAGAAAAATAGATAGATATATATCTTATCCATCTTCCAAAAATAATTTTGCATTTCTTTTCTCAATGAAAATTCTCTTGATCTACTAAAATGGCCATAATCACTGCTGTCTTTGAAAGAGTGAAAAATGACCCACCAATTATCTATAGCATCTGTAGTCTGCTTTACTTAAAATCACTGAGCTCCTTGCTATGTTCCTGATTAGAAAACAATAATCTGAGAAATTACATTTTTCCTGAATTCTTTCCATAATGATGTCATATTAACATAGGTCAAGATGGCAGAATTCACTCAGCCTTCAGCATATCTGATAGAAAAATAGAGAAAGAGCCTACAACAGTTTCTTTGCAAAATGAATCGCATAGATTCCTCAGGAAGAGTCCAATATAAGAGAGGAATTTAAACTGAAATTTCGACCCCCTAAAAATTTCACTGTCTGCAAGAAGTGAGCGGTTATATACTTTGTGAGATGCCAACTCCATGAACTCTAATCACATGTGCTGAGTTGTAATTCTTTATAAAACCCGAGTGGTATTGTTGCCCTTTATGGTCCAAATGCTTAGATATTCATACATAAAATAGTGTCAGTACAAAAGAACACAGAAACATTCTCTAAACTTCTGATGAGAGGTCACACAGATAATTTTTTTTTTTATTTTGCTTTGAGACAGGGTCTTGCTATGCAGTCAAGATGGTGTTGAACTTGTGAGTCTCTTGCCTCAGGCTCTCAACTGCTGAGACTGCAGGTGTAGTTGAGTTCCAACACAGTAAATAGCAAGAACTTTAATTAATACAGCAAACATGGTGGGAACTAAAAATGGAACACAACTGGTCCCATGTGCTGCACCAGCCCCATCCCGGGCACAATGAGCTGGTGACCTAGTCTGGACATGGTGGCACCTGCCTGTATTCCTATCTCTGGGGAGGCTGAAAACAAGAGGATCACTGTGAGTCTGAGCTTTGTAGTGAGACCTTGCACGAAATATAGATATAGATATAGATGTAGATATATATGGAACACTGTCAAAACTTAAGGTCACACTTCAGAAAGGGAGAATGACAAAATCCAAAAGTCACAAAATCTATATTTAAAGTTGCAGCCATGGGACAGACAGTGGGCATCATGGGCAAGATAGTGAATTTTATTGTATCTGTTATTGTCCCCAGGTCAAACTTCTTTAATATGACAAAGCTCCATGATATGCTTCCATGAGAAGAGGAGGCAGGAATCATGTGAATTGTCTTCCAAGGTGTCAGGCATAGACTGATATCATACTGTCTTAACAATAGAAGAAGAAAGTTAAAGGAACCACTCAAAATAACTTTCACAGATGCATTTACAAGAAGGACTGTAGCATGACAAAGAGAAGATATAAAACAGGTGCAATTCTGGAGGCTTTCTGTGTTTTTCTTCTTTTACAGTTTAATGTACTATGGGGCACAGCGTAAGCATACATCTGTTATATCATAAAAACGTAAACAGTTAATATAAAATGCAGGGTAATTCAAAGTGAAACTGTATAGACAAACCTATCTCGATGAGTTTAAGTTAAATGGAGGGAGAATGCAGGGGCTTAATGCAAACAACACAAATGAAGAGCGCTAGAAATAAGAACTAGATTGGTAGTTAAAAGACAGAGCTGCCCTCATAATATGTTTTTTTGCTTACGTTGGATTACTTTAAAACAAACTGCTTCTAAACCCAGGTATTAAGTGATAAATTAAAAAAAAATTGATGAGGGTGAAGAATTTAGAGACATTGACTTTCTGATATAAGAAATATAAGAAAGATGGGTGAGTGGGTTGGTGAGTAGTTCTGAATTAGATTAGTGTCCTGAACTACATGTTGGGTGGTGCCTGAGACACAACATGAACATTTTGGTTCTTGCAGAATCAAAAGAGAAAATATAAATAAGAAGTTCTTTACCATTATTCTATGACGTATGAACATTTTGGGGGGAAACAATAATATCTAACCGTGCCTCAAATCCAGCAAGTTCTCAATGACTTGGTTGAATAGATACAGCTAAATTTTGGTTGAAAGAGATGGAGCTAAATCTTTTCTCACCATGAAAAGTCCTAGGAATATCATGTGAAACTGAACCAAGTTTGTTGTACATAATTACTTGCAGTCAAAGACAGCATTGCAAAGGCCCCATGCTCAAAATCACACTGTAAGACAAGACCTGAGATTGTTTAGTAAGTCAGCCAAGGTACAGCCTTTTTGTTAAGTCCTTGAAAATGAATTATACCATTTCTACTCCTAACTACCAGCGTAACCAAAAAACCTTCAGCATATTATACATAAATGATTGTATTTCAGGTTCTAGTTCTGTGGCATATGATGTTATATAATACTAAATTAATGTCTTAATGTGTGTAATTATCCATTACTAAATGATATGATGAAATATTTCTCCTAATAAGTATTATCCTGTACCTCAGGTGATACCAAACATGAAAGAAATTATAATTAATTCAATGACTCTAAGAATTCTTAAATGCATTATCACCATGTCAAATGGAAAGAAAGTTGACTGAGTAAGAAAGACAACATGAATACTAATGGTGATATTTATTGAGTCTTTAGTATGTGTCAGGCCCTGGGCTAAGGATTTTACATGCATCATGTCTTTTAAACCTCTAAACAATCCTGTAAGTAAATAGTATGACCATTCTCATTTTACAGTTGAGAGAACTGAGCCTAATAGACAGTAAGAAATATGCTCAAGGTCATAGAGCTAATCAACAGGGAGTTGAATTCCAACCTCTTCTGATTCCAGAGTCCTTACTTTGAACTACTTTCCTGCACTGCCTTTCCACTCACCTTTTTAACACATTGATCCACAATCAGATGTCTGCCTGAGGGCAATCCCTTTAAGAATAAGTTATCTAGTCTATTCATTAATCCCCAAACTGGTGTCAGTGAACACAGAATGTCCTGAAGGCTTTCCCACCCCAGGTGCTGCTGGAAGAGCTTCATCATCACCTTGTCCATTAAGCAAATGCCTTTGCCCCCTGAGCCTTTTTTCACAAGCAGAACCTATAGAATTTTTCTTCTCTTTCATTCTAAATCCCCAAAAAAGTCAATTCTCTGGAGTTAGAGCCAGACTCATGGGCAGGAGGAGACAGAATTTTCCACAATTCATGTAGACAGAGATATTAAAAACACTTAGCCCTTGATCTTCCCACTTTTCTCATCCCTCTACAAAATTAGAAGAAGGAAAAAAAAAACCTCTAGATGATGGGTCTATACTGAAACAGTTTATTCTGAATGTAGTAACAGGGCAAATGCCAAACTCTTAAGAAGATATATTACCTATATTACCCTGGGCAACTAAGTATTCATAAGGTCTCAGGACTAAATGAGATCAGCTTGTGAAACTTCCCTTGTGAACTGTACTGTTTTTTGCACAGAATCAGGGATTGAACGCAGGCCCTTGAGCTTGCCAGGCAAGCGCTTATTCTACTGAGCCATCTCCTATTGCACTATGTTTCTCAGAACTGTGCTCTGGGGTGTGCTCTGATCTACAGAGGGTTCAGATGTGCAGGAGGAGAAGTGGGCCGGCTTTGCTTTCTGTGCCATTCAACAACAGCTTGGAGTAGCTTCTATCTACCATGAGAGGGGGTTTTGCACTTCATCTTGCAGAAAATTAATATCAACAGCACACTCTTATGATATAAAACAGAAATCCCAATTTTAGTGGAAAGAGTGTGCATTTGGAGCTTAGCAAGATCTAGTAGAGTGACTATAAAAATAAATCCATAGTTTATTCTTCAAGCAGGTTTGCACTTGGGAAGCATGTCACTTGTTTCTGAAAGCCAAAGACATTCCACAGAAGGAGTAAGGCATCAGGTAAGGGCGAGAGCTTTCATTTTTACTACTTCATTTAATCTTTTGCAAGGCATTTCTGAGGTCTGTTTTACAGAGGCAAAACTGAGATTTAGGCAAGTTAAATCTCTAAAGATTCTCACAGTGCTAAATCCAAGTGGCAGAGCTAGAGCTCATTCTGAGGTGTTCCTAATCTTAGCACCCTGGGTTCCCTCCTGAAGAGACCAACAAATGAACAGTGTAAAATTGGTACCTGGGGGATTGGTCTTCACTTTGCCTGCCTAGAAATCGGTATGCCAAGTAGCACTGCTGTGTTTGCTTACAAACGGATGGAATTTGTTCATCTTGGTCATTATTTTGTGGAAACGCTCAGGCGAAGGTACAGTTCCCAGAAATACTTGTTCTATGGTATCTCTGAAGGGTTTCACTATTGTTAGACTCTCCATGTGGGCTGCTACTACAAAGTACCATAGACTGCATGGAGTATAAACAATGGAATTTTTCAGATGCTAGAGGTCTAAGGTCAAGCTGCCAGCACAGTGAGGTCACGGGGAAATCTGGGTCCCCTTCTGATTGTCACTGAGTTCTTTCTGGGGCAGAAAAAGAGGTAGATGATCATCTGGCCTGTTGCAGGTGTTCTACTCTTACTCATGAGGGGTTCCACCCTTATGACACAGTTACTCTTAAAGTTTTTGTCACTCAGTACCATCACATTGAGTTTAGGGTTTCTATATTAGATTTTTTTGGGGAGGTGTATAGGGGCTTGCTACATAGCTCAGACTCAAAGTGACCCTCCTGTCTCAGCCTCCGTAGTACTGGCTATAGGTATGTACCACCATGTCCTGTTTTGGGGCCAGCAAGGTGTGCCTGGAATTCTGGAGCCAGCACAGCATGCAATACCAGGCATTAAACTTGGGTCCTTCTGCCAGCCAGGTAGGCGTTTAGAACACTGAGCTGTTTCCATGGCCCCTATATTAATTTTTTTGTGTATGTTTGTTTAATTTTTTGAGGCAGCATTCATTGTGACATTCAGGCTGGTCTTGAACTCACTATAGTTCTGGCTAGTCTTGAATTTGGGGCAGTCCTCCTGCCTCAGCCTCCCACGTGCTGGGACTACTGGTATCCACACATCATTTTTGGAGACAAAAATTTTGAGCACATTGAACTACTGTTATTGTGATATTATTATTATTATTATTATTACTAGTAATACTACTATCAGCATTTAAGCTACTTTGCTGCAAAAAATATGTTTAGATTAGAGCACTAACAAGGAATGTTGTACATGGAAAACTATGATTCTTTAAAAAATGATCTCTACTTACTGACAGAGCAATGTGCTTAGGATGGCTTGCTTAAAAGTTATAAACTAACATATATGTTTCATATTACATGAGTATTAATATATGCTATTCTTGAAGAAGTATTTTTCCATAAACCACATCAACCAATTGATGGCAATCATCTCTGGGGATAGAAGTACTGGAGATTTTTTTCTTCCTAAATTTCCTGTAGAATTTGTGTTTTATTCAATAGGTACACAAATATGTTTGTAACAAGATGAACAATAAGTACCTACATATGAAATGCCTATGCCAGCATTCTGGCTTTCTAATCATGCATAACTTCACTTAATTTGCTAGCTGAAGAAAATCTAAGTAGGTAGAACAATTCACAGGTACTGCGGTGCATGAGAACACGACTCTTTGTACAAACATGAACATGAGACATTTTAGTTGGATACTACTTGCAGTTACACAATCAGGCTATTTTCATAGTGTGTGTGTGTGTATGTGTGTGTGTGTGTACCTGGGTGTGAGAATAGTCTATGATAAAATTATTCAGACAAGAACGGAATTTGAATATTTATTATGAAGAGAATTTTAAAAATTACAGCAGAATAAAATAGCTTGAAAGTGTAGTTTTTAATTAAATATGACACTTTCATTTATCAACCAGATGTAGCTGCTATGTGATGATGATGTGTCAGGCTTCCTTCCTCTTGCCTGTAGTGCTTTCCACTTATTTTCACATTCCCTTCAATAAAGAAATGAAATATTAAGTGTATTCAGATGAAACCCCAAGGAAGGATACAAATGTAGTCAAAATTATTCCTCAGAACAATTAATGCACCTGGATTAGCCATTCCAAGTGCTTCTTCTCATGATTCAGAGAACATCAGAGGCATGGAAAACAAGAGTTGGCCTTTCATTGTAGCAGCCAATGGCTTTTCACAAGGAGCATGAGGGATGTTATCCACGTTCACCCTTGTGGATTGGCTAAAATACCTAAAAGACATTGTCCGCACTGCATGCGCACAAAACACAGATTGAACCTAGAGGCTTAGGTGGGGGGCCTGAAGCCCGAGCCCCAAGTGCTTCTGGGCCCTGGAGCCGTGGTGCAGAAATACTGTTGGCCTCGCCACTCCTAGACAGTAAGGATCTTGCCTTTCAAAGACGCAATGACACGAAATACGCCTTTCAGGCAAGGTGGGACTCAGGGAAGCTCCTCAGACAGAAAGTTGGGGATCCACAAATACATTTGTTATGAAATTTGCTTTTATTATAATGTTTAGTGGTGAAGTAAGGAAGTAGCTGGTCTTGCTAGCACGAGCATTTGGGAACTGCTATTTCTCTATCTATTCACTGGTCCATCCACACATACACACATATTTACACCTATACTTGACAATTACAGTATACATAAGAAATGAGCATGCTACCTCCATTTCTAACATTGCTATTTCTAAAAAAAAAATCCTACTCTCTAAAAAACATAAATCCAATTTGAAGAAAAGTCAATTATTTTATTTAAAAAGAGAGTAGATTGGTTGACTTATATGGATTTTTAGAGGTATAATCTTTCCATCAATAAAACAAAGAATCTTAGTATTGCGTGGGCCTTGTGCAAGCAAAGGCATTTCTGGAAACACAGCTGCTTCTCTCCAAGCTATGCTCCAGATCTGCACACTGCGGGTGTTTTCTCTTTCTATTTCATCAATCTCTCCTCATGCACCTTCTTTCTGATGGCTACACTGTTCTTGTTCTTCGCTCATGCCTGACTCTTTCCCATGCCTTCTTAAGTTTCCTCCATGGCTTTGTTTCCTGCTTATTCCCCAGACTCCACTCCTCACTGCATTCTATTCTCTGCTCTCTTTCTTTCTTTGTTAAGTTTCATGAGTTCAGGGGATGAAACAGCCTTATTTAATGCTGCTGCTCTGTAGGGTCTGGAGTATTAGTTATATTCCTAATTTCTCTCTCCTCTACTGCAAACACTTGCCTACAACTGTTCATCCTGCCAGCAGGTCCTCCGACCTCCCCTTCCCAGACTGCCCTTGGCATCTTCTCCCTGTTTCTTCACCTTGCTATCCCACTAGGTTTCTAAGCAATGCCAACTCTACCGCTTCCTATTCTCTATGTATCTCCAAGTTTCCTCAAACCTAACACAACGGCTGTGGTCCTGATACTCTCCATCTCTTCCCTGCATTACTAGTGGGCCCAGCTTACCTCTCTGCCTCTCACTCCTACAATCCCAAAGTGTCGCAGTGAAATTTTCAAACCAATAAAATGGCCTTCAGTATAAATGCCTAACTTCTTAGCAAGGAGGCCAATGGCCCCTGTTAGACATCCTGTAACTTTATAGTGACCTGCGTTGCCCTCTGGAACTCCTCCCCTGCCCCCTTCCTTTTTACTGACACAATACATAATAACCCTATTGTAAATATTTATTATAATGAACGAATAAATGATAGAACTTATTTTAGCAAGTTTTAAAAATGCAATCAGGGTCAAACGCATCATTCTTCAAGTCTGTGAGAAGTCCTGGATTTGGTCTTCAGAATCACAACAAATAAATATGACAAAATGAAATAGTCTTTCATTCATATTTAATGGCTAGTTCAGATGTAAATGACCATATGAAATAAAATAACTTTTATTTAACAGCAATGAAACTGAGCCTCAGAAACTTTAAGTGGTTCAAGTTAGAGACCAGCCTAGATGAGTCTGTGAGAGACTCTGCCTCAAAATACTGTTTTTTAAAAAAAAGACTGGTACCAGGAATGTAGCTCAGCAGCACAGCATCTGCCTGGCAAGTGCTAGGTCATGTATTCAATTCCAAGTACCAAAAAATGAGTAATAAAAAGGGCTGGTATGTACTTCAGTGAGAGAGCACTTGCCTAGCATCCATAATGCCCTGAATTTTAGAAAGAAAGAAGAAAGAAAGAAAGAAAGAAAGAAAGAAAGAAAGAAAGAAAGAAAGAAA
>NDGN011551005.1:22557-35743 GCA_002564285.1 Tympanoctomys barrerae | reverse complement strand
AAAGAAAGAAAGAAAGAAAGAAAGAAAGAAAAGAAACAATAACATTACATGTAGGATGATCAGAATGATAGGTACTATAATACAGATATTAAGGGAATTGTTTCAATAATTTCAGAACTTTGGAAGAACATGAAACCTCCTCATATCTAAAGTAGCTACAATTTGTTTCTTAAGAGGAAGGAAAGCTTAAACATCAGGGAGGGTGTCAGTCCTGCAGGAAGATTGCCAAAAGACACAGCTCTGATCCCTCTTGCATAGCACTCTGAGAATTTGCTTTAGTCTTGGGAAGGCAGGATTTGATGCTGGTTTTGGCTTTAATTGGGCCCCTGGCTGTAGCTCCCGTGGTCAGATAGTATTTCACCATGTATGATAAATTGATCTGGCCTTGGTTTCCCTGGTGGTGTGAGAGGGTTTCATCAGAATTGCTGGGGGCCTCACTAGCCAGCCTCAAGTCATTTACCTCAAGGTAGGAGGCTCCTTTGGGGCTAGAAACATCAGGTTGAATCAAGTTTTTCTTCCTATGCCCACACTTCATCTCTGTGTATATTCTGCTGGACACCAGCAAGGGGCTAGTACCTTAGCTTCTCCTTACAAATTCAGGAAGGGGGCAGAACATCTCATTCAAGCTCATAAAAGACCACAGATATCATTACCTTAAGGCCTTAAGTGCAATTCAATTATAAAGCTTGCCTAAATAATGTATTGAAATTTTACCTAAACTACCTGATACATAAAAATGTTGCATTGATAACCAAACAAGACAGGCCTGATACTTTCCTACTTCTCTTTCGGCTTCTGTATCAGATTAAATAAAAGTAGTATTGGATCACATCCTACTAATCCCTCATGATCTAGTCTAGTTTTGGATATAGGCTTTCACATCAACCATTTTATAGGATGATCCTTTGAGTTATTTCTTGTTTGCTTATTTAGTTGCGCACTGTCCTGTTTCTGTCCTTCAATCACAATTTCTATCTGGCCTTATGTCTATAATAACATATATTATTTTCTCATTGTTCACTTTCCAAATTAAAACTGTGGAAGAAGGAAGCCTTGCCCAAGAACTCTTTAACAGCATAAGATATTATTAGAAAGTTTTGTTTATAAATTGGGTTAATTAAATTTAATTCTAATTCTTAGAAAGGCTTGAAGTGTCTGTGGAGTGTATTTGTGTGTGCATGTTGTGTGCTATCTGGGTTATTTAGAATAATGGAGAGAAAATTCTGTATGTGTTTAATACATAAGCAACATTTTTCTGAACATTCTGCTCTATGGTTGGATGAATTCATAGAAGTAGAGCCCAGCCATGTGGAGGAATGACTGTGTATCATTGAGAGACAGCCTTGTTAACGAAGAAAGAATTGGGAAAATATTTTCTCTTATGAAATTTTATATAATCTCTCTCTGGAAATTAGGTGTTTATCTTTTGGTGGTATATGAGTTGGGTTTTACAATCAAAGAATAATTAAGATCTTCCACTCACCTTGGAAAAAAGACCTTTCCATCTCTGAACTCTTACCATTCTGAAGTACCAAAGCCTTTACCTCTCCTTCCAGTGCCTACCTGCTTTCTTCCTGTCAAAGCTATATTTATGTGTAATTAAAGGTCAGAGGATCTCCCAAAATTGATTGCTGAGTAATCCAGGAAATAAGTAACTAAATTTATGAGTCTTTGGATTTTTTCTATTGCAAAAGAGAGAGAGATGGCTCCTGAAGAAAACGTTAGATGCATAGGGTATCTGCATAACAGCTAGAGGTCTAGGTATAAACAATTAGAAAGAGAAACTGGAACTAAAGAAAGAGAAAGTGGTTAGGATTTAAAGCTTCTATAAGGGAATGAATGACCTGTGAAGGTTTTAACTTTTGGCTAATTTTCCTTTGGTTTTATATTTTTCTCTTTCTGACATATAATTAATGTTCTTGACCAAATAACTGCTCTGGAAGTTAATAAAGAAAGTGCACATTTCACATGGAATCAAGAAGAGGGGTTAAGATGAAGGAACAAGATGGAAAGAAGATCAAAAGTGACTGTGAAAAGTTGATAGAGAGCTGAATTCACTTACTGGGAGTATGTGAGGTACCAGAGGAAAAACATGAGAATTTCTGAAACCCCAAAATTCACAGCTTAAAGGAGGAAAGTGCTGTGCTCTTTACAAATCATGAGAAAGAGGTTGCATCTAATTTATCTGTGGGCAAAGTCCAGCGTGACCCTAGCAGGTCCTTGGATTACATGCATAGTAAGCATTCCCTACAGTACTATTAAACTACATGCCCTTTAAGCAATCCCATCTGCCCTCTTGGCGGAACAGTCTTATACCTGGGACGTATTCAGTCATTTGTTGGATTGAATTTCCTGTTGAGATCACATAAAATAATCTCATTACTGGATAAAGAACAGAATCATTTCGCTGACACCCGAGGCAGTGACTAAGTCTACCCTGAACACTGTTAAGCCCGCTGTGACTAGTAGAGTACCTTGAACTCTGCGAAGTGCTCAGTAAATATTTATTGATGATTAATCCAAAAGGTTCCAGAAGCTTTACAGGAGGTTATAAACAGACTGAAAAAAAATCCATAAATCCCACAAGACAGGGCCAGACTTACAACTCTATTCAAACTGCTTTCTCTGAAGCAGTTTAAAGAGAAAAGAACTGTGGAGGAAATACTCCCAATATTCTATTTTGTGATGGAGGTTTGCAAATGCAATCAGACACCAAGTCGTTACATAAAGGATTCAATTTTTATGGTTTTATCTTCTTTTTTTGTTATAAAAAATATTGAAACAAAAATTTAAAACAGTACCTATTCCTACTATCTAAATTCAACAATATTGATATTTAGGTCTCTGTTGCTCTCTCATGTTGAAAGAAAATATGTAAAAGTAAATTTCTTACATGTTTCCCCTCCAAATAATTCAATTGTCACTTCTTGAAAATAATCAAATTGTTCAGTGTAATCATAATAACATTTAAAAATTTAGCAATTCTCAAACTGAAATATAGCTTAGCACTTCCACACTATTTAATATTATCCAATAACTAGCTCAAATTAAAATATTCTTTGTAAAATGAATTCAATTCTTTGTAAAATGTTTTTAACCACATTTTCGGACAAATATAAATTATCTCATTTTCCTTTGCAATGTCTAGAAAAGTCCCTCATCATGGATTCTCTTACTACTCTTTTTAAAGAAACTAGTTTAACTGCCTTGTAGAACATCACAAAATACAGGTTTCTCTGATTGTTTCTGTTGGTGTTTGTTAACCTGTTCCCCTGTCCCCTATACTTCCTGTGATTTAGAAGTTAAATTGTAAAGGTTTGATAAGACCTAAGTTAAATATTCTTGGGAAAACTATCATATTTCTGGTTTGTGTTACACACGGTATAAGTCAGTGCATAGTTTCAGGTCCTTCCATAGTATTGAAAGATAAATTGAATTATTTTGTTAGACTGTATCCCACCAGATTTCTCCAAGGTAAAAATAAATTCTACCATTTATAATGAACAAATATTTTGTAGAGTAATACTTTCATATTTTGCAAGTATTCCATCATGTCCCCCAAATTTCACATAAAGGTTTTAGCATCCCTTGGTGTCCATTCCCGAGACAATGATTTCACTAATGGTCATTCAGCATTTCTCTTAACTACTAAATGCTACCCTAGGGGAAATACAGAGGAAGCCAAGCCACACATAGAAATACAATTTTCTTGAACATATTTTGATGGCTTGAATTTTTTTTCTGAAGTCTTGAGATAAACTTAAACATCAGATAGGATATGTCAGGAGAACTATAACATTTCTGTGGAACAAGTATATGAAAAGTAGTCCAGTGATTTAGGGATGTTTGAAGAAAACAATCTAATACTCTATGATGTTTTTTATTAAGTTTCTGTTATTCATAAAAAGAGTCTGAAGTACTTCTACCATGCAACTGTGTGACATTAATGCATATCTAATATACTAGAATCATTTATGAAAACAATGAGTAAATACATTAATGTAAACAATAAGAACTCAAGAAACTTGAGTAATACTACTGTAGAAGTAATGTTAAATTTAAGTAAATTGGATAACCTAAGGCTAATCTATAAAAATGAGGGGGATACCCTAACTATACTAGTATACTCTATTTTTCACACTTTCAGCACAATGCAGAATTGAATTAGAATAAAGGGTTGGGAATTCCCTGAGTCATTAAAAAAACCCAGCTCATTCAAAAATATGAATTTGTGAGTCAGAGTTATCCAAGTGGTTTTGTCATTATGCATTTGCAAGCTTATTTTCTAGTTTGTGATTTGAGATAGAAATACCATTTCTCATTTTTCTGAGTATAAAAGTTATATATGGTATTAGCAAAAGCATAATGATCATCCTTAATTATGTCTTTCAGATAAAAATCTCTTACTATTCTGGTCTGCATCATTTGAGATACTTTTCTGTATGTATAAATTTGAACACAATATAATCAGTAGCACACTGTTTTATAATGTATTTTATAATACAGTTTGTATTTTAAACATATTTCCATGTCAATAATACACATCCATTCCATGATTGTAGTTATGGGAGTGAGTAGGCTGCTACTCTTATTTTGCCTAAATCTAGTTCTTAGAATGCTTTTGCCTCATGTAACATATTTTTAGATGCTACTGACTAGCAAGAACTATAAACGTGTTAGTGCCCTCAACTGCTTAGTGGTTTTATAAATACTTTTTGACTTCAGTAATGAGAAATCTGTGAGTCCTATAAATCATCAGGTTATGAGGCGATGTGTTATGGTGAAAAGAAGTCTGAGGCCAAATTTGCACATAAAATTTGATTATCGGCAGACCCAAATATTGCCATACATCTTCCAACTTCAAAGCAGCACATATCTAGTGGTCATGGGATCCCTGGAAAAAATATAAATTAAATGACTAGTGTGTTGCATCCTAGGAAAATGTAAAAAGGCAGGGCAAGTCCAAATTTGATCTGGATCTAAAAACAAAAGATTCCATGACTCGAGTTGGTATTGCTGCACATGGGCGAGTTAAGTTGCTGAGAGCTTGGCATTCTCCCAGCTCTGACTGGGAAGAGGCAGTGGTGTCAGTACAGTTGTCCAGTCATTGACACATTTTAGTCACTTACAATTTCACAATATAGGTTTCTAGTATCTCTTGTGCTAACTGACAAATTCTCTGGTGTAATTTTGCCAATAATATTTGAAATCCTTAGACAGCCTGAAATGTAGATTCGTGACTCAGGTCCTTCAAATATTAAAGAACTGACTAATACACACACACACACACACACTACATATTTTATATCAATTTTTAAAAAGTAAATTATCTTCAATAGTGTAACAGGTTTTATTACAATTGCTATTAATATAATCATTAGTCCCGCTTTCTAGAAAATTAAAGCTCAGAGAGCTTAAATTCTGTGCTCTCAGTTATTCAACCGATGTGAAAAACAATTTATGGCTATCTAAATAAGTTCTGGGATTTTTATAATCTACAATAAAATGAGAAACACTGTCTCACTGATAATAGAAGAACCTAGAGAAATAAAAAGAACATGTGTGAAAAGTAAATATAAATTACTTTGGACAATGTCATAGAAAATTACTAATACTCTGGACAGTGCATATACATCCTCAGGTGTAACTCCCTAAGTACCCTGGGTAGTTGGGTAAGCACACCTTGGCATCAGCATAAGGAGTCAAAGTGTATCATGTTTATGTTCTTTCTGGTTACCTGCCTTAATACAGAGATAAAGCTTAACCAATATAAAAGTAATATGTGCCCCATCATTGCCCTTCTTAGGAAAGGGATATCAATATGAATCTTTGACAATTTAAGGAAATACTTGCACAATGAGTATTTGGCAAGAACTGAACACCAGACACTATAGAAACACAATTGCAAGTAAGTAGCTTCAGAATAAACATGTTTTAGGGGCTGAGGAGATTGCTCAGAAGAATAAACACTTCCCTGGCAAGCACAAGGGCCTGAGTTCAATCCCGAGTTCCACAAAAACAAACAAACAAACAAACAAAAACAAAAACGCCCACATGTTCTAGCTGTTGATGGAGGGATGATTTACATCCTCTCACCTTTCAGTATTAAAAATGTATTTGTATGTCTCCTTCTTATCCTCTTTGCTTTCTCTCCCTTGCGTCCTATTCTTCTGTTATCATGAGTGACTGCTACTCCTAATGCCTTCGCCATGGTCTCTCCCAGACCCCACCGCCCAACTACTTCTTTTGTCTTTGCATTTCCTGAATCATATTGCCTGATATAAAATATCCTCAAAGCTTGGTGGAATGAATAAAGATATGAGTGCATTTATGCATTATATTATACATTATACTTGGCCTCTTTAGAGTTCCCAGGGTTTACAACTGCCAAGGTAGGAGAAATTTTATTTTGGAAACTAGAAAAAGGTTTCAAGGAATGTGGGTGGGTCTGCAACACAGGGATTAGATTTCAGGAGGGGACTGTTTGCTCTCTTTCATGATGTTCAATCTTCTCTTCTTGTGTGGGCTTCAGTGTCATTCTGCAAATTAGAAAAGACAGTCTCCTTCTGATGCTGATGACCACAAGAAAGATGTGGTTTCAATAACCAACGTAGTACTGTCAACAGCAAATCTAAAGACATTGTTTACCTGAAAATTACACATAATCTTTCAATGATAACTGTGATAGAGCACAAAGTGAAAAACAGTGCTAGGTAACCATGGTAACCCACTTTACTTTTAAACTTTATTTTAGAAAGTACCTTAGCTAATTCATTTTTGTATGCCTTTTAAAAATTATTAAATACAAATTTCCTTTCACATATACAATGCTATAGATTTAATTCCTAGACTTGGGTTTAATGATAAAGCTCTACTGCTTCATTGGCTGGGATACCCCACCCAGAAGCAGCTGACATCAGTTCAGTGAAAGATTGAAATAGTTAAAGTCTTCATATCTTCTGAGAAGCAGGTCTTAATCCATGTGTCAGATAAGCCATGACTACTGAACTTGCCCTTTTGACCTTGAGGAAATTCACAGCTTTTCCTAAGAATTAAATGTAGATTGGGATCATGGAAATTTTAAGTCCCACTTTATACTTTTAATAGACGTAGATAAATTAATGTGTGTGTGTGTGTGTGTGTGTGTGTGTGTTTTCCTATGTTTTTGTGTGTACCTGGTGTGGGGAAAAGGAATAATGAGTCGTACATTGAGACATAATTATTCATCCATTTAAAATCAATATCCTGAAGTGCTTAGCTCTTTATGTTCTCTACCAGAAATTATTTTAGCCAAAATATTACTAAATCTCGAATTGGAAAACAATGAAATCTTCCTGGCAGATCAAGACTCTGAAACTAAATTAAAGGCTTACTTCATGGTAATGCGTTCACATCTGTACCTAATCTTCTGGTATCATGTGTTCTGTCTCTGTATTCAATGGTAGGCTGTCTATGTATGAGCATCATTTTTTTTTAATGTATTTAGCACAGGATCTACAGGGTCTCACTACACAGATAAGACTCATAGTGATGCTCCTGTTTTCAGCGTCCCAAGCGCCGGGATTACAGGCACATGCCACCATGCCCTTTCTCTGCCACCATCTCAGCATACCACGGGGGCTGGGCCAGCCCTGCACACCAGTGATCAAATCCCTATTGTTGCATCTGCCTAAGCAGGCACATTAATCTGCTGAAGTATCTGGTTGATCCCTGAACATCTTTTAATTGAATATTATTTTTGAAGATTATTAGCTTAATTGTGCAGACAGTGACCTGAAGCAGACAAAGGCTCTTCACAGGTGAAGGACACATTCTAAACTCCAGTTGTCCCTATTTTCTCTCTCTTTGTCTCTGCCCCTCTGTCTCTCTCTCTCTCTTTCTCTCCCTCTGGGCCCTCCCTCTACTCTCTCCTTACTCCTCCCCCTTCCCAGTTCCTTTTGTTTTCCATTTCTATTTTGATTTTCTGGACCTGCTGTGTTTGTGAGGCCGACACATTTTCCAGGAGAGGCCGTGAGGAAAGCAACAATCAGGACGAGCTTTCTGATGGTCTTTTCAGGTTGCTCTATGCAGAACGATATCTAAAGAACCCAGCCTTCCTGAATGGCCAGGCAGGTGGCTCTTTTATGAAACCCACTGAAATAGCTTCTCCCAAAGTGGACAAGTTACCAGCTACCGACGGAGCAGGCAAAAACCCTGTAATACGGGCTCTGTAAGGTCAGTCAGTTTAACCTAACAAAAAAGACAAGAACTACATGACTTTAGAGGTACTTTAAAAAATGGGTCAATAAATAAATCACGAGTCAATCAGAATAGCAGTGAAGAGACCAGGTGCATTGAAAGGCAGGAAAATGGAGGAGAAAGCGGCTTTCTTTCCTTTGAACTGAGCTGTTGTAAGGAACAGGGCGAACCCAAATGAAGCCGTGAAATGCAATTCCTTTCGGTCTTACACCTTGCCTTTCCCATCAATACTTCACTATTTTTCATCCTCCTATCTGATAGGAGCCAGGAGTTGAATTGGACTTATTAGCTTCCACAAAATTATTAGAAATTGCTTGTCTCTAACAAAGATGAAATGGGAAAAAATTTGCGCTTAAGCCTTACTTGGTCTGTACATCTATTTGGTCAAAACAGACATTTTTTTAGTATGTTAGTTATACAAACTAACAATTCAGAACGTTTCCAACAAGATTTTTGTTTTCTTTTCCTTGCTAAAAGAAAAAATTTGTAGTTTGGGCAGAAATGATATCACATTCACAATTAATTAATTCATTCTGCCATTCAACAAATATTAAGGAATGGCTACTTTTGTAGGCATTGAGAAAAGGACAGAAAGAATCATAGCACAACACAGCTAGAGGGAACAGAGACTGCCATCATGCACGATTTCTGTACTCTGGTTATCACGGCAGTTCACATCGCCCCTAGTTGTACCGTGTCAGGTGTGTCCTACTCTTTTAACTGCTGTATTCTTATAAATACTTGTGTGTAAGAGGCGTGGGATGTACTTCTAGGATTCACATACTCATTCAAATGCTAGATAAACACGTTAAACCAACTTCATGTGGCATTCCAGGTAGTATAGGATAGCATATGAATAATTAAATTAAGCAAGTTGCTGACTGCTAGCCTTAAGACAGGTAGAGTAAACTGCTACATGTACTTTCTTTGAGGGAGTGTATTGGAACTGAGCTTTGAACAGAGGTGAACTGATACTGTTAGGTACTGGTGGAATCTGCCATTCCAGGAGAAGGCAGCAGGATGGTCCTGTGTGTTGGAGAGTGTTCAAGAGATCAGTTTATCAGGAATATGTGACAAGGAAGAGAATATTGCTATTTCTGAGACTGTCTTAGATGCAAGTTATACAGTTCCCACTGTTACTGTCTGAATAATAAGCTGTTATACATAAGCAAATTACTATACATAAGTGAATTCTGAAAAATGATATAAAGATAATATAGAATTAAGTGGTTTTAAAATATTATGTTCATGTAATTTATAAGTAAGTGAAAATGATAATTTACTTGGGTCATACATTTGTTATTGTATTGGTGAAGTTTTGAAGGTAGGGGAACAGGTAACTTAGACTTCTTTTTCCTGTACTTTAGGAAAGGGTCTACAGGGTGTTCAGGATCTCACTACTAGATCGGACTCATAGTGATCCACCTGTTTACAGTCTCCCAAGTGCTGGGATTACAGGTGAGCATCACCATGCCCAGTCTGAATCACCATCTCGGTGCACACCAGGGGCGGAGCTGGCATGGCAGGCCTGGTGATCAAACCCCCAGCCCCTGCACCTGCTTGCAGGCACTTTAATATGCTGAGCTATTTGGCTGACCCTAACTTAGATATTTTTAATTACTTATTTCATACAAGCTTATCAAATTTTCACATGCTTGTGCATGGTTGAACAATTTATTAAATATTTCCAGACATTTATATTTCTCAATACATTCCTTCAAGACATTAAGCTTAAGGCCAGCCAGATAGCTCAATGGACTAAAGCACTTGCTTTGGCAGGTGCAGTGTCTATGGTTCAATCACTAGCCTGCCATGCCGGCCCCACCCCCAGGGCACATTCAGCCAAACATTGGGACTGGATGTGGTGGCATGCACCCATAATCCCAGTGCTTGGGAGGCTGAAAAGAGTAGTATCACCACCAGTCTCATCTGTGTAGTGAGACCCTGTAGACCCTGTACCAAATACATAAAAGTAAAAAAGGACATTAAGCTTGATGACCTATAAAGATACAAATATTTATTAAGTCTTGGTTTCAGTTTAGGAAATTTTTTAGCTTCTTCCTGTGTTCTAATCTCTGCAATCATTTGCTGTCATGATGTTTTTGGAATGGTGGGTATAGATAGATAAATAGATAAATAGATAGATAGATAGATAGATAGATAGATAGATTGTGTATGCATTATAATAGAATTTGGAGCAGTAGTTAAGAAGTTTGAACTCTAAGTTGGCACCTGACATTTATAATTTTGGAAAGAAAGTTTCCATTGTCCTTGGAGGCCAAGAAATCTCCTCTTCATCAACATCAAATTTATTTATTTTATTTTAGTAAATACTGTGTAAATACCATCTGCCTGGTGCTAGATTAGGTACAATGAAAGTGGCAGCTTAGAGAAATCACAGAACTTTTCCTCAAAGAGCTCATATTTTCTGGGGCCTGGTTTTATGATGTGGCATTTGCACAGGGTTAAGGAAAGATATTTTCTATTCTTTTCTCAGTCCAAGGGTAAGGTAAGTTTTATTGCCAGGAGTACATTGATTCCCAAACTTTATTAGCAATTATGATGGGGACAGTTAACTGATGAAGAATTTATTATCACTTAGAGCATCATAAGAATTATATTCAATAAATATTTATTTAATCGTACTCTCTGTAGTACACTGGGCTAAAAGGGATTCACAGAAATAATAAAATTCCCATCCATTCAACATATGGCTCATCTGTATCTGTCATTCAACTAGACATTTCATAGACATTATAATTTTTAAACTATGACCCAAGTCTGTCAGGTGGCGAAGTCTATTTTCTTTCCTCTACACTTTGCTCTGGAGTTTGCACTCAGCAAACTCATAAATCTAACAGGAGAGACAAGGCTACCACTCATAGCACAAGAAGTGAATAAATAAAACCTGGTCTGTGACCTTGATTTTAATGTTAAAAAAAAAGCTCAGGAGCAACAATAATGAAAAACCGCAAAAATCATTCATAGAAAGGAAAGCTGGTATGTGTTTGAAAGTCAGGATAAAGAACAGCACATGGTATCTCCAGCAAGAGGACTGGGTTTGAACTCACCCTACCCAAGGTGTAACCTTGAACTTTGATGCTCACTTCTTTCATCTGCAAAATGAAAATAATACCTTTTGCACTATGAGAATTAAAGCTAGATAAAGACAAATGTACTGTATGGTATTTACTTAACATGGACCCCTTGTGTGGTTAAATTTAAGAGACATCTTTGCTCTACCATTATTTAACTTCATATAGTTTCGAACAAGATGATGAATGACTACTCTTTTGAGATGTCCTCATTCCTGTGTCCTGACTTTTCTGTCTTCATTGTTTTTGGATTTTTTTCCCACATTTCAATGCTAAGCCAAACCCGATTCTTTGTAATGCTATTATATAATGCTTTACATAAAATCTGATAAGCAACCATCACACACACACACACACACACACACACACACACCACATAACTCTTATGATATTACAGAGTTTAACCTCTCCTTTGAGTTCCAAAACAGGTTGTGGAATTCACTCTTAATTATCCTGACTTGACATTTTACCAACATCCTAAGGAGAAAATGTCCACATCACACGGCTTCCTTATTCAGCACCTTTTACATGATTCTGATGGTCCACATTATAACACCATCTCCGTTGTCATTGAGGCAAAATAGCTAGATGTGATCTCTGACACTCTTCCTGTCCACGCCAACCAATCAACAAGTTTTTTTCAAAATATTTCTTAAAAAAACTTTAAAATCATACCACCTATTTCTGTCTCCTGTCTCCATCCTAAGACAAGCCAACATTGTTTCTAGGCTAAATTACTGAATGAAGTTTAGCTTTTTGTTCTGCATCTAAATAATCATATAGACAATTACCAAGAAATTTTTGTAAAACTGAAAACCTTTTCCAATAATATTTGCACTTAAATTCCTTAATGGTTTTCTATTTTGTCTTAGAATAAGGATAAACATTGCAAACTTTGTTCACAATACTTTATTATACTCTGGCACTCACCATTTCTCCAGTTTCATCTCTTATCAGGGTTCATTCTCATTTAGTGTTGCTGAACTAGATAGCCTTGATGTGTTCTGAATGCTCCAAGCTGTTTCTTAATTTGGGTTCTTTATTCCTGCTGGCCCTTATGTCTTTGTCTGGTGAACTCCCAGTTAAACTTCAAGGTAAGCTTAAATTTTCTCAGAGAAAGTTATGTTTCTCCATCTCAGTTTGAGTACTGTATAAAAGCACACAGAATTTTTAAAAAAAATTAATACTTTTATATCATGTTCATCTTCCCCTGGAGACTAAGCCATAGAACAGTGACTCTGGTGGTTTTATATACAGATGCTGATATACCCCCATTTCTAGCACAAAACAGGGGAACAAGGAATAGATTGGATGGAGTGATAGTAAATGGATTATCAATGGATTAATATTCAATGTGCATTGGCTTAATATTTATCAAATAGTAGTTGTCAATACAGCAGGGACACTGATGTTAGAATGTATAATTAATCAGCTTGGGCTGCCGTAATTCATACCATAGATTTGGTGGCTTAAGTAGCAGAAATTCATTTTCTCCCGGTTTAGAGGATGCAAAGCTTAAGATGATAATGTCTAGCACCTTAGTTCCTGAGAGGGTCTCTCTTCCTGGTTTACAGTAGACCACACTCTTACCCAGTCTTCACTTGGTTAGGCATCAGTGGAGGGAGTGACTCACTGTTCCTCTACTTCCAAATTCACAGTACTTTTTGATTAAGGACCATTCTTATGAATTCATTTGTCCATGATTGCCTGCTACTGTATTCAAAAGACACGATTTGGATACAGTAGCATTGACCTTCCTTATTTCCTTGCTGCCTTCATCCTTTTCTCTATCCTCCCTCCTCTCTCTCTCTCTCTCTCTCTCTCTCTCTCTCTCTCTCTCTCTCTCTCTCTCT
>NDGN011551005.1:10741-22507 GCA_002564285.1 Tympanoctomys barrerae | reverse complement strand
CTCTCTCTCTCTCTCTCTCTCTCTCTCTCTCTCTCTCTCTCTTTCTCTCTTTCTCTCTCTCTGACAATTCAGGCCAAATCACAAATGTTTTGTAAAACAGATATGAAGGCTGAAATGAGCAAAAATATCTACAGAAAAGGGCAATTGAATCATATAACATGTACTAAAATATTCTAAAGGCTAAGTAGATGCATTGACTAGTTTAGGAACTTCAGAAATAACTGTGTATTCTTAAGCTTTGAACCATGAAGGTTAGGATGGCCACGATGGATGAGGTCGATCACATGAGCTCTGCTCATGATTTTTACCTACTCCAGTGGTGGGGAATAAAGAAGTTCAATGTGGCAGTGGGGACAGATGGATAGGGTCCATTTTAGGACAATTCCATATAAAGGAAAATAGGCTTATGAGTGCTTGGAAGAAAAACGATTATTTTTAGCTGTATGAAGCAAGAGGGTGACAGGAAATGCAGAAAGTATGAAGAGAGTTTTATTGGTTTTTTTAATGAAGGGAAAGATTCCAAGGAAAAACTGTAAGTGAAACAAAATACAGTGACCATTTAACTACAATAAATTCAACATCCATCAACTCCAAAGGAGAAATCTTTGGCTCCCAGACTGGCTGCCTCTGCTCTCAGCTGTCCATTTCCTGTAATTCACCATTAATGAATCCCAGCATTTTTGCCTCTCAGGTACCATTATTATTTTTTTTTTCTGACTTTTTCCACTGATTCTTATATCTGAAACCTGCCAGGAAATGACTCTCAATTCTTTGCTTTCAGATTCACAGTTATCAATACTGTTAAGTTGGAGTGAACACTGAAATACCTCACATTAAGTGAACATTTCTTAAGTTAATGTGACAATTATTTTTTGGGGGGCATACTGGGAATCGAACTCAGAACCTTGAGCTTACCAGGCAGGTGTAGGGCTGCTGAGCTAGGTCCCTGGCCCGTCATTCCTTAAATTAACTATCAAAAAGTTTATTTAAGGTTCTGGTCAAATAGCTCAGCTGATTAAAGTGCCTGCTTAGGTAGACTCAGGAACCAGAATTCTATCCCCACCCACCCCTAGGGCACACTGAGAGGGCGCCTGAGACTGCGTGGTGACACACACCTATAATCCTAGTGCTTGGGAGGCTGTAAACAGGAGAATCACTAGGAGTCTGATCTGTGTAATGAGACCCTGTAGACCCTATACTAAACATATTTTTTAAAAAAGTTTATTTTCCTTCTCTGTAAATTGATAGCTAAAAGTATTTAACCTCTCTGCTCTGGATGGTTCCAACTCAAGATCAAGTATCAATGGATATTTGAACATATGCTTGTCATCTTAAAAGCTTGCTTGAGTTAGAAATATAGCTTTCTAGTACAACAGTTGCCTGGTATATGTGAGAACATGGGTTTATGCTTAGTACTGGATTTCTCATTTGTTTTAAAGGATAAATATATGTCATATGTATATATTTATTGAAGATTATATATGTATATATAATCTCTACTGAAATAAGGTGTCTTTTACATATCTGACTATGAAACATAACAGAGTAGGTACAGCAAATCCAGTCTAAGAATTCAAAAAGACCTTTCTTTTCTCTCTATGACTGAGAAAACTATTTAAAAAATTTCAGAATAAGAATCGTTTCCCACATAAGGAAGAATATAGTGCAAATGGTCTGCTTTGGGGGTCTAGCTTGAGGTTTTGTCTTAAAAACAATGTCCTTTTGGAATTTGAAGGACAAATTTGCCACATGATGATCAGGGGTGTCATAAATTGCGTTCTTTCCTTCTCCCTGAAGAAGTTATTATAGAACCAGAATTATTTTGAAAATGCCATCAGAGAGGTGGAAAAAATAATCTCCCCCTCTAGGTAGAAGATAATAAAAGCCTGAGGGATCCTAGCGGATTTTCAGCTAACAGAGGGCATAACCTGTCTTTGAGTTAAAGCAAGAAAGGATGCGGCATGCTCACACTTTGTCTGAATGACCCTGCTATTTTTATTTTGTAGTTATTAAGCTTTTCTGTCATTTTCAGTCAAATTTCATATCTAAAATGGGTTAAAACCTTAAGTGGAAAGAATAGTTGGTTTCTTTCTTTCTTTCTTTCTTTCTTTCTTTCTTTCTTTCTTTCTTTCATTTCTCTCAAGGTGGGTACCTCCTAAAAGGGGGAAATTAGGTACAGATGGCATCATGAAACTGAAAAATATTCTGGACATTAAAAATGTACAGACTGCCTGGGCTTGAAAAATGTTTACTCATTTTCCGTTCTTCTATTTTCTTCACTCTACAGGATATTTCAAGGTAGTATAATTGAGAGGGAATCCAAAGGTGGAAAGAATTCAAAGCAGAAAAAGAGAAATCCTTTCTTATAAAATATGAGAAAAATTTCCACATATATGAAATGAGGTAAAAGAATAAACATAGAAGAGTATGGGTACAGATTAGAGACAGAAAAATCTGCTTGACTCAAGGAAGAAAATGACAAGTGCAAGAATAGTGTGCTTCGCTTCTCATATTTATGTACTCATGTAGGCTCAGCTCTACAAAGTAAGGAAATTAGAAATATGTTTGGTAGTGCACTCTAGTTTATGACTTTGTCCCCATAAATCCTATCTACCTTAAATGTTGAGCACTTTAATATGTAAACATACAGTTCTCTCTGTGTGAGGTACTGGAGGAGTAGGAACTGAAATGGAAAGCTAAATGCTTACAATGATGGCAAACGATAATGAGGATTGGATATTTATCCCTATACCCAAAAGGCAAAAAGAGAATTCTTTCCTTGTCCCGTAATTTCTAGGACTACTTGAACCCAACACCCAGTCACTGATTGCATTAGCTAATTTCACGCACTTCTCTACTTGTCTAGATTACAAATGCGGACTGATGTAGCAGTGTTGCCCTGTGCTCTTTGTACAGCCCTTTCACACAAAGCACAGGTCATTCTGTTGGGTGGATATATATCTGGTCAGTGATCTCAAAATAAAACGCTGCTCTAGACAATAGTACTCTCAAGCACATTCATCTTACTTAGGACCTATGGACAAAGTGGAGGGCAAGTAGAGTTGAAAAGGTCAAGAGGCTCTCAGACAGAACTCACTGCTTTCATTCTTTCAAATGCTGTCACTAGTCACTGCTCAAAAGCAGCAGAAATAATGAGCATATGGGCTTGGCCTGAACTCTTGATGTTTTACCAACTGTAGGGCACACACAAGGCTGCCCATTTGACTCTAAAAGGATCACTCAAGTTGAACTTGAATTTCCCTGACTCTAAGGTAATTTCTAGTGTATAAGTTACAGGAATTTGAAGGCTGCAGACTATTAGGTTACTGGAGGGAATGGCTAACATAACAATGTATATTGCTTTGCAGATGTAGATATATTCAGAATCATAGAATGGCTTCCAAGCTTCATTTTAATGGGAACGTGTGAAGTAGGCAATCTCATGATGCAGAGTGAAGGCAGTACTCACGATCCAGTAACTCTGAGATCTATCTAGTCTTGGTCATAGTGCTCTTAATTGTAATATCTTAGGCAGAAACTTAAAAGTTTAACTTTTAATTAACATTTTCTGTGTCAATCCAAATTCCATATAATGGGGGGGAGGGAGAGAGGGAGGGAGAGAGAGAGAAAGAGAGAGAGAGAAAAACAAAGAGAGAGAGAGTTACCTTTTAATTAACATTTTCTGTATCAATCCAAATTCCATATAATGGAGGGAGGGAGAGAGAGAGAAACAAAGAGGAGAGAGAAATAGAGAAATAAAGAGGAGAGTGAGAGAGAGAGACAGCGAGAGAAAAACAAAGAGCAGAGAGATAGATAGAGACAGAGAGACAGGGAGATTTTTATAACTGAGTCCTGACTGTCATATGTGGTTTTAAAATCAGTTGTTTCTCAGTGCCATCAGGTAAAATTTAAATTCCTTAGGAAAGTGAGGTGGGACATAGGTAAATTTTTTTTATAGAATCAAGTTAAATGATTCAGAGAGACAAGCAAGTAGGGAGAACTAACAAGATGAACCGGTAGTTTTGAATACTTGCTATGTACTTAATGCCATAGCAATGATTTCATGTTATCTCTCTTCATTTTTACAACAACCATTTTTCATGCTAATTTTAAGTATATTTTTTGCAATATTAACTTTAGTTGTCACTATTTACAGTTTTTAACATTAATGATTTTGTAAAGTATCTAAGCCTTAAGATTAGTGTTTTTCAAAATGTGAATTGTAGTATTGCATGAATTATAGCAATTACTTTAAAAAGGGTTTGTTTTCTATCATAAGAATTCTAGCTACCTATCATAAGAAATGATAGGCATGACAAAAGAAAGTATTTTTAGTACAGACATTTTCTGACCTTAAATATAAATGGATGCATAACCATATCTGAAGAGAAATAACATAGTACTGCATTATTTGACAAAAAGAATTACACTTGGTTGAACTCATCTTGAAATATTCCACTAAATCACTGATATGGATAAATCTTAGAGTTAGGTGTCTTGGCAATTATTCCTAGAGAACAGACTCACACTTTAGCTTATAGGTGAGTTCTACAGTAAGCCTGCATCATTGAAGAAATCCATGTTTTATAGCAGTTTTAGAGAAAGCATTAGCATGTGGTGGAGACTGTGGGGCCTTCGTGTCAGTACACAGGGTAATTATGCACATTTCAGTACTTTCATAGTACGTGTGACATTAGAATAAGACCATTTTAATGGGTTTGAAAAGAACTTAAGAAAAAGGGGATTTAAATGTAAATCATGTTAAATCCACGTTCTGCAGTACTTAGGAATGTCTTTTAGAAAGTGAAGTAAGCATATGCATTGTAGGAGAAGTTATAACTGCATATTTTTAAGAGAACAAGAAATTTCAAAAACATATTACAGGAAGATTTCATTTATAACATTAAGGAAAAAACATGCATTTAGCAATGCATGAAAATGTACATATAAGCTCAATGACAAATTACTCCCGAAAATATGATTTTGGGGATAATGTGTTGTGGGTTGAGGAAAATATTCAGTTTTTCTGTAATATTCTTATTAGCTATTTCAGTAAAAGAATGCATTGTTTTACAGTTCAGTTATGCCCTGCTTAATGACAGGAAAACCTTCTGAGAATTGGAGTGTTGGTGATCTCACCACTGTGTTAACTTGGTAGAGTGCACTTGCGCAAACCTAAAGGTCACAAGTCAGTTATCACCCGATAGGGCCCAAAGCAGTTGAGATGCAGTAACCATGACAGGTGTGAGACAACGCAGCCTCGTTTTTAACGATAAGCCATTTTTTATAAGTCGAAGGAGTGCACTCTGAAGTAATGATGAGAGTGGTAGTATAATAAACTTATAAGCCAGGAGTATTCTTTTAATCATTACAGTGTACCAAGTATGATATATAATTTTACACAACTGGCAGTACAGTGACTTTACACCAACATCTCTACAACATGTGAGTGGGGCATATTGCTAAGATATTGGGATGACCACAATGGCTCTGGGCGGTAGAATTTTTCAGCTCCCATATAATATCATGGGATCTTCATTGTGTGCGTGGCATCACTGATCAAAGCATAAATATGCAGCACATGGCGTTTTATTTTAATTAAGCTATGAATATTCTAATGTGAAAAATTCAATGTGAAATAGTCAACATGAAAAATGCGTTATAGTGGCCGTTTCCTTATAGTTTCTTAATGAAAGATGGAGTGCCAATTCTTATTGATTTTTAAATTTTATTTTTATTGATAAATATCAATAGTGCACAAAGACGGCATTCATTGTGGGGAGCTGTCACGTGTACATAGTTCACCTTGGTCCGTTTTAGCCTCCGCCCTCTCCTTTTCCACACACTCCTTCCTTGGGCAAAGCTCTGTCTCCCTACTTCCTATTCTTTACCTTTCATTCTGTTCTCTACTTATATTCTGTGTTTCTCATATAAAAGAAACCTTGTGCTAAACTTGTGTGTCTGGTCTATTGCATTTAACATTATAATTGCTTTTAAAGAAAAAGATTAGAATTAAGGATATTGAAAATATTTAGGTTGATTCTCCATATTAACTGGAGAATGTCAAGTGGTGCTCACCTTCTGCTAGGTAAGCTATATAAGTCAGAGGTACAAATATGAAGAGTCCTGCTAATTCCTTTAGTATGGCATAGAAAGTCACTAGTTCTCTACTTAGCATCCTACATATGTGGATAATATCTTTGCCCCAAATGCTCCTATATACTTAAACTTTCTTGTGTCTCTTTTAGATAATTAAAATGGACAAATATTAGAGCTTTTCTTTTTACACATTAACTCATCATAGATATAGGGAGTGTCCACCAAAAATACATACACACTTCAAGAAACACAATAATATGGTGTTTTTCAACACATGGTGTCACCCTTGATTGAGGATGTTGTGTATTGCACAAAACCCATTGCACTGCCAGCCTTTACAGAAGAATTTGACAATGCCTGTGCAGTAATCTAAATAAATAAGATTACCCAAGAAGCAGTCCACTGTATTAATAAATGTGTGGAAGCCAATAGCCACCTCTTTGAGCCTCTTGTAATTATAGAGGCCAAAGGGATAGCTTGTACTAATCTCATGACATCTGAATAAATTTAGCTAAGATATTGATACAAACTTTCCTTTTCCTGAAATGTGTATAATTTTTGGTGACTCAATATATGTATAATAAGTTGATGAGTAAAAAGAAACTTTCGAAAAATTTTCTATTTTCACTTTATAGCTATAGTTATTGAGCATCAGAGAATTGTTCCTGAATGTTTACAAGATTTTATTCTTTTCTAAAACATTGTCTCACAAGGTCCATCTTCTTCATCACAGTGAATAAATTATGGTTTTAAAAGTTAAACCTTGAGCCTGGGGAGATAGCTTGGCCATCTAAGTGCCTGCTTGGCAAGCCCAGGGACCTGAGTTTGATCTCTGGTACTGCATACCATGCTGGCCCCAAAACCTGGCATAGTGGCACACATCTATAATCCCAGTACTGGGCAGGCTGAGACTGGAGGATTATCACAAGTCTGAACTACGTTATGAGACCTTGTATTAAAAATAAATAAAATAATTAAAACTTAAATCTTATTCCTTATCATCCTTACAGTGTAAGTGAAATTGATGTATATCCTTAGATCATATCACTAAGTTAGGAAAACATCCTCTTTCCTTTTTCTCTTCTGAAAATGTTACCAGGGTTTTTGTGAAACAGTGTTCCCAGAAAGTGGCCAACTGGGTGTTTAGAATGAATGGAATTGATTGAAAATATATGTGAGGTACTAGAGTAGAGGCTCACAGAAGGCTCTGAGGTTAAAGCAGGGATGCACTCTTGCAAACAAAACACAATGGGATGCATGCCAAAAACTGTAACACTGAGAAAAAAAATCTTTAGGATCATGAGAATAAAGAGATTTAATTTTAGAAAAGCTTAGGCAGTGCTAAGTGGCAATGAACCAATCTATGAAATTTAAAAATATGAAAGGGAAAACAAACAGATCAGTAAATACATGACATCAAAAGAAATTTTTAATTATATGACCTTAATTAACAAAAATAAAAAAAATAAATAATTCCTGGTGAAGCAAATTTACTCCATGCATGTTGGATTTCATAGTTGTCTCTGAAGCTAGATTAGGTCAGATCCTGAAGCAGAGTATTGGATTTGAATAGCTGTTAAGATTATATGTGGATTGAAGAACCTTTGTAATGGGTAATATAAAAATGATCTATGATGAGAATGAAAGTAATAGAGTTTGCTGCTAATCTTTGGTTAAATCAATCATATCTTTTCATGGTATCAGAATGTCTCAGCTGGTGGCCAGCAGCACAGTAGTGTGTTGTAAAGAGGTAGCAAGTGTATTAAAAATGACCTCTTACAACCCTCATGGTCATATCTCACCAGCTAGAAGCAGACTACCTCATTTATTCCACTGATGTTCTTTGTGTGTTACGATATAAAAACTTGAGAAACATTGATCTATTCTTATTTGAAATCTTCATTCTTCCACATGAGTCAGGGTTTTGATAGATATCTATTACCTACAGAAATGTAACTGAAGGGAATGGCAGCAAAACAAAATGGGTTATAACGTTAAAATTTACTATTAAAAATCCAAAGTCACCTATGCCTTTGAAGAAGTGATTTAATTGTATTTGTTCTTAGTTTGCTTGTTCAAAAATTGGATAAAATAATTCCTGTCAAATCCACTTTCATATAACTTTTATTCATATGAAATAAAATAATGGGTGTGAAAGTGTTTTGAACCCTCTGTATTATTAAATCATAAGGCTGTCAAGGCCAGCATATAGTTGTATTTCCCCCATGGAGTACAAATCATTTTACACACATCATTCTATTAATTCTTCTAAGAAATGACACAATAGAATAAATGGAATTCATTCAGTACTGAAATGAAATTTAACTGGAATATGGACCATGTACCTTCTATTTCAACTGTCATTATCTAAGACTATTTAAATTCTTCACTTGCACTGAGTTAAAGTCCAAAATCAACATTCAACATTCTGTTATGTGAACAATACTTCCTAGCTGCCTTCGGGACTGTAAGTCCCATAGAGCTCTTTGTTCATAATCTACTATGTAGTATATAAAGTTTGTGTCGATAAATGTAAGGTGACAGTGATATTGTTGGTGGTGTTTGTAGTGATGGGAAGGTAATGACCATATGTGTGATATTTGACTAAAACCAGCACCCTCCAATTCCCTTGTATTACCTAATGTAGCATTTATACAGTTGTATTGACAAGTTCCATTGACATTATTAATTTGGGAATTGATGGGTTAATAGTTTTTATAATGGACTTATTGGAAGGTTAATAGTCTCTGAAGTGTTATTTGTGAACTTTCAAGAACTGCATGATAAATGCATACTTCCCTATGGGAACATTTAACATCCTCAGTCTAAAAATCAAGAGGAATAATAATTTCTTGGTTGTCTATACTTTAGTATATTTTACATACAACTTTAGTGTTGGAAGTGCATAGTCACTGTCATCTCTTTCAAACTGTTTATTGAGATTATAAGCCATTGAAGATCAAAGAAATTGAATAATATCTTTAAGGATATCCAGCAAATTAGTAGCAAAGGGTAAATTATAATACAAATTTTTAACTCTGGAGTATTATCTTTTTCATCATGACATCTAAGATATAGATATCCTTAAACCTCCTTTATCTCTGTACCTTTAAATTAAACCTGTACCATTTCCCTGGCCTTCTATTCTTCAACTCATTTGTAACTTTCATATCTCTGATCAAGAATTCCAAGGTCTCCATGACCCTGAGGCACTCTTTCTTAGAAACTCCCCAGAAATCACTTAACTTCTCATGGATACTGAAATGTAGATTTTTTGTATTTGTTTAACAGATAAGAAATAATATCCAGAGGTAAAGTTTATAAAAGATAACACAGGAATTAGTGACATAAAAAGAAAAGAATTAGAGCCTAAGTAGTTTCTGAAAACTAATCACATTTTCCTATTTAATAGTTGCAGAAATACTTGCTATTATTTATTGACCTTCAATATTGGTCATTGTGGTTACCTAAGTATGTAATCATTCTTTTGAATCTCACTGGCAAATGGGTAAACCCCATGTAGGTCACTTTCTACAGTATCAAAACTATCAAGCAGCCCTACAAAATTTGAATGTAAGTCCAAGCTAACTTTATTATTCCAATGACAATATTCTACCAACTGTGATTTGTAAGTTACAAGCATGAATTCAAAATTTAATTAATTTTAAAGAAATCCATTCACAACCATAGGCTCATTTTAGATGTCATTGTAGTCAGTAGTACTTTGTTCGATGGGCAGTGAGTGTATTTTTTTTTATCACAGCTAGAAAACCTAGGTTGTAATGCAACTGTTGCACTTTGTTGGCTCCATAATCTTAAGCAAATCACTTTGAGTCTTAGATTATGTACTCATGACAGATGAAGGAGGTGGGAAAGTTATGAGATTAAGGAAGTTGCAGAGCCAGAGATTGTTGAGAACTGGGAGGGCTTTGGCTCTTTCAGAAGAGATCTAGATGTCTTTTAGGAATTTTTAAGGAGGAAATTACCAACATTAGAGAGTAATATGCATGTTGGGGTATATGTGTGAGGTAGATTTATAGCAATATATTAAAAATAATATACAAGTGCATGTACTCTGCATGACAAACATAACTAGAAGCTGTACAGGCATATTTTGTCTATGAAGTTTATGATTTAAAGGGAAACATTTTAGAAGAAAGAAAACATTTATTTTTGTTGTGGTGGTTTTTGAGAGATTATTTTTGTGACTTGGTCTAGTTGAAACTTAAAGCCTCATTCAATGCAAGGCATCAGATAAAGTAATCTAAAGCATCCACTTTGCAATATCTAGAGCACTCCTAGGAATTTTGAAATTGTTTATGTGCTACTTTAAAACTGGGGATTATGCATAAGAAGAGAAGAGATCATTTTTACTCCAATCGGATTACCAGGGGCTTTAATTTGATATTCATAGATTGGTGTTTTAATGAACTACATGAAGTCTCACCCTTAATGTTTGTAGCACCCTTGTTACTGCAGTTTGTGTTTCTAGGAACTTAAATGCCTAAATACTTTTAATACCCTAAGAGCCATGTGGTTCAATACAGCTAGAAAATACAAGTAACTTGGATCATGTGGCACAAAATCTAATGCCCATTTAGATTTGCTCAACATTGGAAAATAAAAACAGTAAAGTAAGCTTGAGTCAATATGATACAGAAATACACTTGTGTTACACAAGAATAGTTTCATTTAACATATAAAAGGGATTTCTAGATAATTTTTGTATTATATAATCTAAAAGTTTAGGACTGTATGTTACAGTTATAGAAAATAACTTCTAAAAAATTTTAAAATGTATTTCCTACAGTGGACTCTTTTACTGCTGTATTATAGTTTTGTTTCTGTTAATGTTATAAATCTTTACCAGAAACTTTTAATATTAGTATGAAAGAGGGATGATATGGAATTTTCAAATATTAGTTGTTAATATTTAAGTTGACCAAAAATTACAGAAAAATAAGGGTTGCAAGGACAGCCAAAATTTTGGCCTTAACCTTTCAAGGTTAGTGAGGACTCAGGACATAGGAGAATGTGTACTGCAACATCCTGCAACTCAGTTGTGTCTCAAATTTAGTGATCAAAAAGATTATGGGACCACAGAGGAAAGTGACTTATGATGCAGAGTGTACCTAAAGAGAGTTACATGGAGAGAAAACACTCTCTTAGGCTTTCACAGAGAGCAAATTGGTAAAGCAATGGCCATGACTCATCCACATGGCTGACACTGACAAAGGATCTACAAACTGCGGTACAGCATTTCAGGGTAAATCCGGAGGGGATTTGACTGATTTTGTCAGATACAAAGGTTACATTTCTTGCTATATAGGTCTTACTTTATCTTGGTCTTAATCATCCAGAAGAAAAGTATAAAAAATGTGATATAAAGCTAAAGCCATATTAATATGCTGAGTTGTAAAAGGCTTAAGTCAATGACTTTGGACATTGCCAGTCTTACAGAGAACCCTACTATTATGAACTACTGGACTATATTGGATTATTTTGCTGAATTCAGGCACCTACAATATTTAAATGGCAATAGAATACCCATCTCTGAAAAAACTAAACAAAAAAGGGGATAGGAATGAAGGACCATTTTATATCTATGTACAAAATAGGATAGATATACAGCTACTTTCTTTTAATTCAATGAGAAGAAAGATTTGT
>NDGN011551005.1:0-10691 GCA_002564285.1 Tympanoctomys barrerae | reverse complement strand
GATAGATATACAGCTACTTTCTTTTAATTCAATGAGAAGAAAGATTTGTACTAATAGTATTTGGACAAAATATCATGTCTGTGTTTTGTACTATGAATAACCACTATGAAGACAACAATATGCAATGTATTAACTATTGAAACCATCCTGTTAATTGGTCTTGAAACTGTCTCATTGCTATGTGTCTCTCAATAAAATTAATAAAAGAAAATAAAAATAAATAAAAATATTTGAGTTGATTCGAGGCTACTCAACAAATCAGAATGATAGTTTAAAGTGGTTTTATTATGATTCTAACAACCAGACACCATCCTAAGACATGTATCGAATAATTCTGCTAAATCTATGGGACAGGTCTATGAAATAATTATAATTTTGAACCACAGTTTTCAATGATTAAATGGGATATAGAAGAGGTAATTGGCAATTCTAAAGTGACACAATTAATAAATAGCAAAACCAGGATACAAACCCAGGAAGACAGACTCTAAGCTAAAATAGTTTATGCAGAAGTTACGCTCATTAGTTCTTATTACTACATCAAAAACAACGCTGAACAACTCCAGTAATTACTATGGAAGTAATGGTTGCAAAAACCTCAGGACAGAAAAGTATTTAAATTCATTTTAGCTGATTGAAAAAATGAAAAAGGGGCCAGGGAGATGGCTCAGTGGAATAAGCGCTTGCCCGGCAAGTGCAAGGGCCTGAGTTCAATACCCGGTTCTGTCCAAACAAAAAAAGAAAGAAAAAAGAAAAAGAAAAAATAAGAAAATTAGACTTCTACAAATTTTAAATCACATTTCATAGCAGTTTTCCTTAAATAGTAAAGTGTATTTTAATTAAATAGTGAAGACAGACACATAGAACTTCATTTATATTGTGGACAAAATACATATTTTTTGTTTCATTTCTTTAACTTTTTCATTTTTTTCTCAGAAGCATTTAGAGCTCAAAATCATTATACTATTTTTTGGTTCTTCAAAGATTAATTTCTTAAAGCATTCAGAATTAGTATGGAATGAATATGTTAATCTGGCACTGGAAAATATAACTTTCGAAGGTCATATACCATTGGCAAGTAAACACTCTGAAAAATAATGCTTTCAGTTTAGAAGATGTCAGCATGCTTATCAATGATGAAAAAAACATTAAAATCTAGGATGAATGATGAGATATTTTTAGTGTACTTTTTTTCTTTCCTTATTATTCACCTAGACTATGATAACATTAACAGTTCTTAGTAAACACAGAAATTATAGTGAATACTATGGCATTTTAAATGAGCTTAAATATTTCTTCTATATATTTGCTTCTGATAAAGTTAGTGCCCATTTCAAGTTACTTTGAGGGTTAAGTAAACATCAGGCCCAAATCCATTAATTAATTTGCTCACCAAAGACTTATTGGGTACTTACTATATGCTAATCACTTTGCCAAATTCAAGATTAATCAGTAACAAGATAGCCATAAAGAATAAATCATATTAGCATTTTATTCTAACCTATCTCTTGAAATGTGAAGTTATTGGACTTCTAAATCAATTTATTCTGGTCTTCTACTGTCTGAATCCATCATTTTTACAGAGAAGTAGAAGTGATGAGTGACATTTTAAAATGACTTTTCAATACAACTGAAGAGATAAAGTACATTCTGCATCCAACCTGAGCAGTTAATCTGTGTAGTGGATCTATTGAACAGTGAGCAGAATAGAGTGGTATTAGTAAATATCACTGAAATGGCACTGAGTCAAAAAGAAAAATAGAAATTGCAGTGATCAGTTCAGAGTAATGACAATAATGACGGCAACTTTCCCACACTTATTTGAGTGATAGTATCTATGACATTCAAACTATCATGTGAATAGATTCTCACAATTATAAAAAAGTTTTGAAATACAGGAGAGTTTTATTTTAATTTATTACAGTAATAGAGAAAAATACGGTTTCCATGTATCAATCTATCAACTATCAAACCAGTCTGTTACAGTGTTCTTGTAACTTCATTTTCAACAAAATATTTTGACCTGGTGAAATTCAGTACACAAACTGTTCATATATCATCTTTCAGGTTTTTATACATCACACTCAGAATTAGTATGGAATTAGTATATTAGTCTGGTACTCAGATATTATACTCATAAATCTTTTGAGTCACTAGATAGCTCACTAACCCAGAATCCAGTCCCAATTATTGATATATTAATTTTATAATTATTTTTATTTGGTTTGTTCCATTGGAACAGGGATTGGCAATTGGTTGTTCCAGGGATAAGTTCATTAGAATTTACAACAAAGAATGTTTTACCTTGGTCTATAATGTATTTTAATTGGAACTAATATGCATAAAATTGAAACTTTACTGCATGAAACACTCTTCTTACTAGTTCATGTGTAGCTATTATTCTGTTAGTTCGCATGTAGTTGACTATTTTAACTAATTTTATAATTTATTTAGACTATTAGCAGAAACTTATTAATAACCAGTATCTAATAATTCACCTTTTCTTTCTCACTGAATATAATTAACATTATATATCTCTGTTTATTATTTATTTGTTTTCTTTCACAATAATTTATATATATATTATATATTATGCAAACATGTATTAAAAACTGCTTTTGTAATTTGAATCTTTACAAAATGTAACAGGCTCATTTTAGTCTTTTATATCTTTCTTATTAAATAGTATTTCATATTTTTCATAACATCATTTAGACACATCTGAAATTTTCATATGATTGTTCTGGTCCATTAGATTTAAAAATCATGGGAAATAACTAGCAATATTTAAAAATTGGAAATGGAGAATTCACATAAAAATTAGAAATTCTATTTTACTAATGGTAAGACTTTGAGGTACTTGGTCTGTGATTAATCCTGAGATGATTTAATACACCCAGGAGACTATGCATGGTTACATGCAGACACTGCCCTATTTTATATAAGAAACTCAAGGCCTGGGGATTTTCCAAACAGAATTCATGGGAGTCCCTGAAACCAGTCTCCACAGATGTCACTGGGGTTAGTATCACAAAAACTAATTCCTTTGATAATGATGATTATTTTTTACATGCCCCAAACTCAAAAATAAATAATAATAATTGTGGATGCAATAAGCAGCAAATAAAACATTTGTTTTCTTTTGTGTTCAGGTTTTTATGTTGTCTATGGCTACAGAATCTTAGCAGTCTCAGTTAATATCTAACTTACCCTCTAATAAAATAAAATAAAATAAACAGAAATAAATATCCCGTTAAAACATGTAGATAAAGGGACAGGGAGATAGCTTGGTGGTCTAAGCACCTGCCTGTTAAACTCAAGGACACAGGTACAATGCCCAGTACTGCATGCCTTGTCAGCCCCAAAACCAGGCATGGTGGCACATGCCTATAATCCCAGCACTGGGGACACTCGGACAGGAAGATCACTAGAGTCTGAGTTGTATAGTGAGATTCTCTACCAAGTAAGTAAGCAAAAGAATGAAAAAGTTGGAAAAAAAAAGGATAGATTAAAAAAAATAAAGTTCTGGTACAATAATAATGCAAGCAACCAAATAGAATGCTCTGATTAGCTTATTTGCAAAGTAGAAACCTGAAAGTACAGATTCAAATCTACAGGGAAATGTAGCACAATACCCACTGGATTAAAAATTAAATCAATACAAGTAAGCAGAATGTTCTCCAAGGGGAAGCCACCCAAGTGAACATCTGTAGCTTCAAGCTTTAACAAGTCTGAGGAAGTATGTGCTGGCAAAATATTCACTTCTAAAAATGACAAATCAAGAATATATAGCTCTGAAAACCAAAAACTGTGAAACATTGCACTGAAGTCAAGGAAGATGGCATTTTAGATATTTATGGTTCTTTAAGATACCATTAATTCACAAAAGAGCTTTTACTTTGTTTCACTTTGCAATTGAGCAAGTCAGACACAGTTAAAATTGTGGAAAACTTCTGACTTTATTTCTCTTCTTCTTGTAATAATAGTAATAATAATAATAATAATAATAATTTAGTCCAGGGTCTCACTATACAGATTGGACTTGTAATGATCCTCCTATTTTCAGCCTCCCAAGCGCTGGGATTACAGGCACGTCTGCCATACCCAGTCTCAATTGCTATCTCAGCACGCCCCAAAGATGGGGCCAGCACGGTATGTAAGGGATTGAACCTGGTTGCCTGCACAGGGCTAAGAAGGTGATTTAGTCTCTGGCCAGCCCTGACTTTATTTCAGACATGAGTGCTACAGATCAGCATAAATTGACTCTAAATTTAAATTTCAATGTATTTGTTGCTGGAAATCAATGCTTAATGTAACGCTGGAAAGAATTTTTATATGCTTAAAATATCCTTACATCACTATTAGTGTTCTAGTAAAGTGGGCTACATTAATATCTAGCATTGTTTTCTAGGCTGGATATAATTAAACTGAACCAAAACAAAGAGTCTTGAGTGACTATGTTAATGTGTTAAAGTCTCTACGGAGTCATAAGCCAAATATAGGGAAAGATATTATTGATGGAAAAAAATTGTATATTTGACTACACAGATAGGATATTTATAAAATGTATGTGGTTTAATGAAGGATATATAATAAAATGAGAACAAAGAATCCTCATAAACTGAACAAGCATGATGAAGCAACATGCAAAGCATAAGTGTTATTGGACAGCAGTAGCATCCAGGTTTTCAAGGAGTTAAGTCCCAACTGGAAAGTGACACAAGAAGTAATGCAAAGTTAGTAGGTGACTGCAAAGAGGCTCAGGGGAATTTTTTTTTTAATTTAGATAAGGGAGCTTAGTATATTTTTAATAAAATTATTTCAGAAGAATGAATTACTTTAAAATATAAAAATTACAATCTAAAAAGTTTAAAATACACTTGTCTTTGGACTTGTTTAATTCTTTATTATTTCTCTTTTTCCACATAAGCTGGTTAATTGAATCAGCTTAGCAAAAGGAAAAAAGTTAATGGCACCATTTACTAGAGTTTATTTGAAATATTTGGAATATAACAGTAAAGACTTTTAAAATTTACATGTCTTGCCATAAATATCGCTAACACCCACATTTGCATAAGTACATAAAGTATTCAACATTGAAAATACTTTTTAAGTTACAGTGTGCAAAAATATACTCTGAAAGGTGAGAACAGGCAGAGCAGCCAGCTTGGCAAGGACCTCAGATATAAGGGAGAGGGTGGCTGGTGTCATATTTTTCTTGACCCAACTTTAATCAGGCTCCTCTGAGCTTGCCCTTTCTAGACCTTTATGACCCAGTTTTAGTAAGCATCTTCTCAAGTCAGTTTAGCCAAATTTCTCTTTAGTCCTAATGTTTCCTCTTATTAACTTCTGCCTACTGACCCTTACCTTGTGCTTGCCTATAAATCCTCACTCATCTATGGTGTATTTAAATCCAAGCCCAGTGCTATGCTGAGGTCTCCTTTCTGGTGTTGCAATAATTTCCATATGAAATCTGCTTTTAACACTTTGCTGTCTAGCTTTAATTTTGCTCACAGTCGTGAGTATCTTTTGTTTTCTTTTTTCTTTCTTTCTTTTTTTTTTTGGCAGAACCGAGGATTGAACTCAGATCGTTGCATTTGCCAGTCAAGCGCTTATCCTACTGAGCCATCTCCCTGGCCCTTCTTTTGTTTTCTTGATGTCTCATGTGATCCAAACTGGAGGCTGAAAAAGAGGGCAACTTAAAAATGCAGAAAAAAAACAGTCCCCCATGATGTTGGATTTCTTTAGTCAAAGGATGAATGAAGTGGCAGCCTACCATGAACAGAAATATAAACTTTAGATCATAAGCAAAAGTAACACAATAATAATGGAAGATTAAAAATTATGAAATGTAAAGAAAAAAACTTCAAATATATGTCTTACAAGTACTTCTTAGATGTAATACTAAAAGCATGATCTATTACAGGAAAAATGGATAAGTTGGATTTCATTGAAATTGTAAAAATCTGCTCCACAAAATATCTAGTGGAAAAGAGACTATATTACAGATTGGGAGAAAATATTTGCTAAATAAATGCCAGATGAAAGATTAATACTTAGAATATACACATGAAAAAACCCTCAAAAATCCAATTGTTAAAAAAATCAAATAATTCAATTAGAAAATTATAAGAAAGGACATCATAAGTCATTTCACCAAACTGAGGTGGGGAGGAGAGATAGCTAATAAGCATATGAAAAAATGTTCTGCTACACTAGCCAGTCTTAGAAAGTCACAAATTAAAACTCTTCCCACAAATATGGCAGTAATAAAAGAGTTAAAACAGCAGGTATTGCAGAGGGAAGATAGCATTGCTGGTGAAAACAAAAAGTGCAAGGCCACAGTAAGAAACAATACGGCAGCTTATTTAGCAACTTCACATACAATCATCGCATAACCTAGCAATTGCCCTTCAGAACATTTTCCCCAAAGAAATCAAGACAGGCTCCACAAAGCCATGAATAACAATGCTCCTGCTGACCCAATTTCTGACAGCCTGAAACATGAAGCCCTCTTTGCAACTATATCTCTATAATTATCTCAAAAAGGAATCATTAGTTAAAATATCGCATGTAGAAATTAATGATACTTTCTTGCTTTGAGCAAGTGAAATTCAGTAAAATAATTTCTAAAATTATTATTGTCATGGCTTGTGTCTAGTTCTCTCCCATAAAGCCTTAGGCAATCATGGGGCAGCTTCTAGAGTTTGTGATTAATACATGATCCAATGCTGGGATTATAGGTGCGAGTGCTACCCCTGCCCTTGGGTGGGTAATCTGCCTTACAGTGTAAGAACGGTAGACAGGCATAGCTAGTTGCCACAGCTACTGCACCACCCTTTGCTCTTTGCTGTTTTCTGCTGTCATGAACTGCTGCCCTCCTCCATGTGCCAGTCTGCCTTGGAGCCAGGCAGCTAGGACTGAAACCCCCACAAACTGTGAGGTAAATAAACCTTTCCTCCATCAATTTTGGGCAAGGGGTATTTGGTATCAGCAATCAGAGAAAAGTAACTAAGACAATTATGAAGACAAGACTATTTCATTGAAGAAGCTCAAGTGTATATTTGTTTCCAGATCAAGAATCATTGAGAGAAAAAATACAATAGAAGAACTCCAGATTTAGTTTAATTCAGAAAAGCATAACTGATTTAGATTTTATGAGGAAGTATTATATGTAAGGCATGATGGTATGTTCTCAGAGAAAAAGCATACATGAAAGAGATCCCTAAACTCCAAAAACTAACAATGCAGTTCATAAACTTTAGAGTAGCTCTGAATTCTACAATAAAATGAAACCCTTCCTTTGTGTTTCTAGTTGAGGCTTTGATCAGATGACTTAAACTTTTTGAACTTCATTTCATCCATCTGTGAAAGAAAGCATATGGTTCTTACCAAGCAGTCAGTGAGATGCTTTGTGTAAAGATATTGTCACTGGGTTAGAACAACATAGTCTAAACCAATAGTAGTTTCCAAATTATTTTCAAAATGTCTAGCATGCTAGGCAGAAACTGATCCCACATACTCTGTAGGTCCCAGAACAAATGACATAGTCACAGAATGTTGTCACCATCCACACAACAGCTGCAAAGTCAATATGGCTGACAATATATATTTCCATGGACCATTAAGTTCTTTGTACATTAGTTTCTATAAGAAAGATGATATAAATGTACTAGGTAAAAATACATAACATATATCAAGAGTTGGATACAGTGATATACACTAATAAGATAGTTTCTCAATATGGTGAAGACACTTTTCCAGAATGAAAATAATCTAGTGTCTCTTATCTGGAAAAGACAGTGAATCCTTTAACCTGATTTGTAAAGCTTGAAACTCAGATTCAATTCCTGTTTTTCTCACCCCTTCCATAACTAGTTAGAATTTAAGGGCTATGAAGTATATACCTCTTAGTCTCTTCTTCCTTTGCCTTAACATAGTTGTGAAAATCCTATTAGATATCTTTCATTTTATTTGCTTTTGTTTAATACTTTTTCCATGGAACTGTGATGACTTACTAAATTTTTCATATATTTAGTTACCATTTGTATTTTTTCATCTGAGAAGCATTTATGCAAACTTGCAATGCAGGTTTGGATTGATGACCCTCACTTTATGCTACTTATTTTAATGTGACCTAAGATTCCGTCAAGAAACACTACTGACTCCAACTTTACTAACGTACTGCTCTACAATGTTGATCATTTCTCATCTCTCACCCACTTTATTCAAATACTAATCACCTGCAAAGTGTACTTAGATAATAATTTAATCTTCCACATGTTTCCTGGTATTGAGCATAAGCAGAAAGTCTCTTTTAAACATTTAAAAGAGATTTCTAAAAAAAAAAATCCATGAGTGAATCTACACATCTATATCACTATGAAAATGTATCCTAGTGTAATGTATCTAATAAGTGTTAAATAAAAACTATTTCAGCAAAGCAACTGTGTGAAATGTTCTTAACAATTGAGTGATAAAGTGACCTGAGACCTTAAGAGATTACTATAAAAACTTAGAAATTCAAATATCCAAGTCATGGAACATGGATAGAAGAACAAGCAAATGCCTGCAGAATAAATAGGAAAAAACCAAGAGCATAGAGAAGTATGATTTGTAATTTGAAAAAAGAAATGAAAAACTACTGTGAAAGACAAAATTGTATTAAATATATAAAACTAAATAAAGAATAAAGTGAAATAGCTTTATATGATGAGAAAAAAACGACTAGGTAGTGTATACTCTTCCTTTACCAAAGACAAATAGGAAGTATTAACAGCAAACTATGTAGAGAGAGAAAAACCATAAGTACCAGTTGGAAGTATATTGTATTAGATATGGAGAAATGAAATGAAAGACATATGTAATGAAATTTAACAAGTAAATGTACAAGAAATTTAACAAGTTAAATGTAAATTTAACAAGTAAATTGTGCCTCACAATCTTAACTATGTTTTCAAGAATACTGGTGTTTAGGATTTCAGGTGTGGTTCTCAAAGATAATGATATTTTTGTGTTTTATATGATAATTCACCATGCCAGCAGTACACTGCCACATAACAAAAGGCCTCTCACTCAAAGGCATTCTTTAAGTAAAATACCTTTGAGTTATGTTGGTTAGCTCTGTTGTAATATTATATTTAGTAAATACCCATTTACCACAACCTGTAATTTCCTTTAAATCCATACTACCATTACTGCATTAAAACAAACTGCTCCAGTTCTGAAAATTTAGAAAGGAAGATGCTGATCCAAGTATGATGGGTTTTCCTAACGGAGGGCTTTTAATTTGAGGAAAAAACTGATACTTGAATAATCAAGAATGTACCTTTATCTATAAAATTACTTAGAAAAAAATTTGAAAGGATGTGTGAAATGCAAATCACAATTATTACTCTTCAGAATATTCCTCTCTTTCCAGTCCAGAAATTTTGGAGGAAATTGCTCTTTATCTCTAATCCGTCTTCCGCTTAATCAAAACCTTTGTTGAAACATTTCAATGAATGCGACAAACTAAGAAATTCTACAGGAAAAAATGAAACGTTACTCACTATGACTAACTTCTAATGCAAATAAACTCGAATGTCAAAACAATGCTGAAGTTATAAGCACAACGACAGGCTGAGAAAAGATATAAAGCTCTTCTCAATCGCCCATATATTTTATTGCTGCCATAGGAGATTTTGTCTCCGGATGAAAGCTGCATGGATAAAGCGGCTTAATTGTCTGTCAGTGCACCTTATGCTGAAGTTGCTTCATTTGCTTCAAGTCTGGATCTCATTATCAGCTCAATTCTCCAGACTCCCCTCCACCTGAAGGCGGTGCTTAATTAGTGTAGCTGTGGTGATGAAGATACACGTAGCATGCCTTCTCTACCCTCTCATCTCCCGAGGAATCTAATAGACTATTGATTTGCCATCCTCAGAGAGATCAGGCACCACTCAATCAGGATATTAGCTGTCCATTAGCTTGAATTCCCCACTTTCACGAGCTGTCAACACCATCAAGGCTGTCCAGTCAACCAATCTGCAGCCAGGTAGCACCTACAGTTGGAGATCTCTTTGAAAACCATGTCAAAGACTCTGTTCTTTGTTACTTTTTTTTTTTTTAATCTCCTGTAGAGTTTCTATTCCTATCATCATTTTCTTTATTTAGCATTTGAATAAAGCTTTCACTGTCTAACAGCTTCACTTGGAAAGAGGTGTTTGCCTTTGAAAGGTTGATTGTGTTATCTGCCGACAAGCCGTAATTTTACTCAAAACTAATGCTACCCCCTTACCACATCTATAATATTTTGAAAATAATCTGACACTATAAACAGTTAGAACTTGTCAAAGCAAATAGATCCTTCTAATTTTGGAAAAAGAATCTTTATTAATTTCACCTGGAGTTTTAAGAGATGATTTTTATGTTAAAGTGCAAAGAGAAAGAAATGAAAATCATCCATTCACTCACACAACAGAAGTGTAAAGCACTTTAAACCAAGACAGAGGGGTGAAAGCCTGGCTATGATCTCTTTTAACTGTGTATCAACCTAAGAGAATGCACACTCAGCAACACCTTCGTCCTTGGAAGGATTGTCAATGCAACTTTATTTTATTTATTTTTATTTTTTGGCAGAACCGGGAATTGAACTCAGACCCTTACACTTGCCAGGGAAGCGCTTATTCTACTGAGCCATCTCCCTGGCC
>NDGN011551002.1:0-10745 GCA_002564285.1 Tympanoctomys barrerae | reverse complement strand
AGAGAGAGAGAGAGAGAGAGAGAGAGAGACAGAGAGAGAGAGAGACAGAGAGAGAGAGGAAAGTTTGAAGGGAACTGGGGAGTTTGTGCTATCTCTTCATCCTTTTGGGTTGGATCCAGGGAGGCCCAAGGCTGGCAGGTGCATCTCCCAGAGTGAGGCACTGGCCCCCTGCCTGGCCGTGCTTTGCAGCCTTTCTGCCCACCTCATTGCCCCTGAGGCTGCTGAGAACCACCATGCTCTGAGCTCTCCTGAGGCCCATCCCTTGCAAACACTTTTCAGTGGAATTATTCCCCCCACAATCATGTCATCTAACTCCAAATGTATAAATTAATACACCTTGAGGTCTGCAACCTATATGTAAAATGAGTATAGAAAAATGTAATGTAAACCACATGCAGATATTATTCAAGAAAACATCTATGAAATTGTACATGACAGTAAGAGTGAAGGATTTTCATGAATCACACCATATAAAATTCATGCATTATTCCAACTTTTGCTTGCAGAATGTTTTTAATGTTAATTTTGGAAGAGCTTTAAGTAGAATTAGATCCTAGTGAATGAAGAACATTTTAAATCAGCCTATATGCTTGACCAATTGCAGACATATTTGAGTCCAAATCATATTCTTAGGATGTCATTTTTTTTAAAAGAAATCTTTTATAGTGTTAAGTGGAATTTACACTACACACTATAGAGATGTTTGTGTTTACAGAGATTTATTAACACTTGTTTTCTTTAGACTTCAGGTAAGTCCCTAAAATGATTGCAGATCCATTTCCCTGGAACGATTCCTGCCATCAATCTGGTTTCCTTTGAGGAGGATTCATTCATAACGCTTATAGGACTTTCTAAAATTCACTGGAATTCAGAAAATGATTATGTTTATGTCATACTTTATTTTGGTCTCAGAATGATTTCACTCACTATATCTTTTATTTCAAAATTTATAGCTGCAACAAGGATGAAGAGGCAATGTCTTTTTAGAAAATAATCATTTTTTCTCCATTTTAAATGTATTTTAAAGAGAATAAAATAATTTAAAACTCATTAAAATGATCTATTTTAGAGGTGAATAACAGACTTAGTGGCCATAAGTCTCTTACAGGCCAAGGCAAACTGAACATTTGTCCACTCTACACCTTTTCCCTTTTATAATATCCTCAGTTAAATGATATATCCATCAAGTAAAATAACATACAGAAAATTATTCAAGTTATACTATTACATTAAAATTATAAAACAATACATATCCTATGTTTTATCTGTAATTTTTTAAGCTTTGAAAATTATGGAGAGAGAACCAGTAAGATTTTATAAATAATAGTTATTTCTGAGTCACAAATATGGGTTGATTCATGCTTCAAATTTTGTGTCCTTTTGTGTATCAGTATTTTATAAATATGTGTTACTGGGAAGATGAATTGAAAGTTCTTTTCCTTGAATTATGTTGACTAGAGTTTGGCAATGTCTTTAGATTACAGAGATGGGCAATATAAGACATCCCCTTGGCCCTTGAAAGAAGAGCGAGATGTGTATAGAGAACCACAAGAATATGGCGACAGGAATCATAGGACGAGGTGCGCTATGGTGGCAGTTGGCGAAGGGTGGCCAGGATCCCAGCACAGCATCCCTGAGCTTTAGGGGACATCTCCAAGGATCACGTCATAGGTAGGGCTTACAGCAGCAATGACACATGGGAATGAGTGTGGCCGCTACATTCCTCAATAAATTTCATTTATAGGAATGTACCCTTCCTATTACTCCCATGGAGGAAACACAGGGGCAGATACTTCTTCTAAGTCCCGTGTCACCCTGTAGGACAACGGGGTACTGAGCAGACCCAGCGGACATTGATTCTACTCCTCTGCCAAGGCACATTACTCAGAAAACAAATTCAGGTAGCAACGACAGCTGCCCCCTAGTTAGGGAGGTTTCAGAAGTTCAGGCTGCTGCAATGAAGACCGAAGCCAACAGGCTGTAGGCTTTAATTGGTAAATAATGGTTGTTGCTTGAGAAAGAAAATGTTCCAAAGTTTTTTTACATTTTCAAGTAAACAGATAATCTTGAGTGTACATCTGCCACTTGCCAACTAAGACCTATAAATTTGAGCTATAGCTAGAGTAATAGCAAATACTAAGTCTCGCCACCATACATACATTTATTCAGTCCTTTGTGACATCACTGCATTAATTATCATTTTGCTTTTTGACATCGCTGGTGTCTGTCTGTCTGGCAATTTATTTGTGACTGTACAACACAGTTAGCAACGCCCGCCTTAAAAATATAAAATATGTATTTCTCCTTCAGGATGCTACCATATTTCTAATCTTATTTCAGCAAAGTTGTTTGTAAATCTTTGATTCACACGTTGTATTATTTCTTTGGTTTCCACTTGCTCTACAAGCGCATTGATGTGTCTGTCTCCTGGCTGTTCCACAGAGTGGAGCCTGCTCGAGTGAAGGTCCTAAGTGACCTTCCTGTTGTCATTTGTAAGCAGTGATTCTTGTATCCCTCACGACTTTTCATGAGTATCTTTTTCATCAGTACCACTACCACCATCTCTTGAGATTTTTTCCTTTGCTTTCTCTGTCTCTGTCTCTCTCTCTCTCTCTCTCTCTCTTGCTCTCTCATTCTCTCGCTCTCTCTGTCTCTGCCTCATTCTCTCTCCTCTCTCTATATATGTAAATATATTCATATTCATTAACATATGAATATGAAATTATCTTTCAATAAATAATAAGGTTAAGGTTATAATCTTAATCTCTGATCCAGAATTTATATTCTTGGCTAGCTCAGACTAACATGGGGCTGAGAAATAGGCATATACAAGTTCAGCATTTCTAAGGTAAGCTGCCAGCTGTCCTGCTCTGGATTGATTGTATTTCCCTCAAATTCTTACATGAAAACCCTACTTTATAATGCCGTGCTATTTGGAAATAGGGGCTTCAGAAGGTATGTAATTATGTTTGAAGAGGGCACCTCCATGACAGCATTGACATTGCTATAAAAAGAGGACAATATGTGAGAGTGGCTGCCTCCCTCTGCCTCTCTGTCTCGCTCTGTATCTCTCTCTCTGCATCTCTCTCTCCCCCGCACTGTCTTTCCGGCTGTCCTTGCCTGTCTCTGTCTCTGTCTCTCTCTCTGCCTCCCCTGTCCTCACTCTGTCATATGGAAACACAGAAGTTGTCCATCTGCAGACTAGAAGGGGGTCCTTCTCAGGGATCTGAATCTGCTAGCGCCTTGATTTTATACTTGCTGGTCTCCAGAACTATGAAAAATAAACAATTTTGTCTAAGTCGTTCAGACTGTTGTAATTATTTATCAACACCTCATCTATATGTGTACATACCTTTTCTCTACTTTCTTGCAATTGTAAAAAGGTTTGTAAACCATAGTTAGTTCTAATGCACTAAACTTAATATGCTCCTACGTGGCTCTCAGTACAGTCTCAGCCATCTGATTTCTCACTGGATAGTGTGATCAATAATCTCAACCACAGATCTTGTGAACAGTTAGGCTAAATTATCCTTTTAATCTTTGTGTTTCCTCTTTCAATTTTTTTTTTTTTTAACTTGGAATCAAACTTAGGACCTTGTGCTTGCCAGGCAGGTACGTTGACCTGTATCCCTGGCTTTGAACAATAATTTTAATAATTGGATTTGTTCATAAGCAAATGTTCTACAACCACCTTGATGTGTGTTTAGTTTGCTCCTACGTTCACAGATAATCTTTTATATAATGTTTCACTCATTTATAATCTATTACTTTTATTTTATATGACTATGTTGCAATACATATTTTTATCTTTTTTAGGGGAAGAAAGGTTATTGAGACACTTTCACACATGAAAACAACTTGTCTAAATGTAGAATATTTTCTTCACAACTTTTACTTTGCAGAGATAGGAAAACATTTCAGTATTTTCTGATTTCAATGACAAGAGAAGACAAAAGCCAATGTGAGTTTTGTCTCTGTCCAGGAATAATGAGACAACTACAGTATCATTCTTCCCTGTTAGAGTATCTTTGTTCTCTCATTATTTTAATGTAAACATTTTGATAATTATCCAGCTAAATGCAGTTCTTTCTAAGTCTTTCCATTGTTCAGTCAATTTGCATGCTAGGCAATAATAATTGGAAAGAGAAGGCTATATTTTTAACAAAAGGACAAAGGTCTTCATAGGGAAGAAAATAATCGAGCAAGACTTAAGAAAAACAAGAAAAGATATATATATATATATATATATATATATATATATGGTACAGAAAGTGTGCATGACTAGAATTCCTCAACCCGAGATCACATATTCTTCAATGATGAATTATTGCTGTTGGATACAAGAAATAAAAGGCTGAATGAATAATTAATAACCATTTTAGGCATGTGAAATTATATTTAAAATATGGTAGAAGAGGTTTCAATTTACATTGGGGCAGACAGAAGGGTACTCACTGTAACAGGGTAGACTTTAGGAAAAAATTGATTGCTGGGAAAATTGTCATCCAATACTCTGAATATTGCAGCATCTTACTCCATTAAGGTTGTTAAGGCCTAGCAGTGCACCTTCTCTAATCTAAGTTATGCTCTTAAGGACAATGGAGTACGGAACCTTAAGAGCTGCCTTTCCTCATCTGAGGCTTGGATAGGAGGCAGCGTCCCGGCCCGCACTGCCTTTCCATCTAGCCTTCCTGCCTCAGGCACGGCACGCCTGAGGACTGCACGTGGCCCCAGATTCCCAGGTGCCTCTGGCACAGTTGCCTGCTGGTGAAGCCACAAGGAGCCCCCTCTCCTACATGCCCACCCCTTCTAGGCCACACGTGGGAAAACTGTTGCAACCTTGCTTCACCTCAACATCCTGAGGTCGGGCCAGGACTTTAGGGAGGGGTCTACAGGGTGTTCAGGGTCTCACTACTAGATCAGACTTAGTGATTCTCCTGTTTCCAGCCTCCCAAGTGCTGGGGTTACAGGTGTGCACCACCACAGCTGGTCTCAATTGCCTTCTCAGTATGCCCTGGGGGGTGGAGCTGGCACAGCACGCCTGGGGCTCGAACCCCCAGCCCTTGTGCCTACTTGCAGGTGCTTTAATCTGCTGAGCTATTTGGCCAGCTCTTTGCCAGAACTTTGAGAGCTTGTTTCTCTAGTCTTTCTTTACTGACTAAGTCAAGTGAAGGAATGCCCCTCTGAGTTAGACAGATATTTTAGACAGGGTATATTTTTGTTAATACATCTTTTCTGATCAACAGAAAGTGTTTATGACTTTACATCTCATTTTGCTTTCATGAATGACACAGATTAAGGTATTTATAAATATGTATCCCAAGTGTCTTTTGACTCAATAGCTTTTCATCTCTGTAATAAAATCTTAGCCCCCTTTTGACAAATAATCCTTATAATTACTGAGGGTCAAAAAACCCTGGCCCAGATAACAGTCCATCTGGGATCCACAGTGACCCAGTAGGCCCTCCGATTCTCCAACGCCCGTAAGGAGGACCTCCTTAAGTACCTTCCTTGCCAGCCTTCTGAGGGACTAGAATTCTTAGAAGTCATTAATGTTCCTGACAGCAATGTGGCATTCTTCCTCATACACGACACAACATAGAAGGGGGTTTAAGGTGACTTCCATAAGCCCAGCCACCTGATGTCACATGCGTGGTTAGCTTAAGCAGCAGGGAGACACCACCAATGCGATGAGGCTTACTAATCAAGTGAGCGCAGTAGGAGGACATGTTTGAGTGAACGTCATCCCATCCCAGGATCACTTTAAAAGAAGAAAGTTTTTGGCGGCTGATGGCATAGAAAGGTACTTATTTCAGATATGGAAAGGATTTGGGGGGGGGGCATTCCTTTGAAGACAGAGGCTGCCTCATGACACACATTCATGAAACCCGCCAGCTTGTGAACAGGGAGGACAGTGCTCTCTCCACAAGGAAACTGGTCCTGCACTGTGTGAGTGACCCTGGGGCAGCCAGCGCCTCCCTAGAAGCGTGCACTGGACCTGCAGCCCAGCACTCAGTTTCCGCCTCACAGGGGCATGACAAGAAAGCTCCTTTGAAGCCACCAGTCTTCTGTCCTCCAGGACTCAATCTAACAAGTGGCTGTCGATCAAGCCAGTGTTGGTGATGATACAAAGCGAACACACACCAAGGTCTCGCTGAGGAAGTGGGCCTTGGGTCTCCGCGCGTCTTTGGTCCTCGCTCTGTGTCTTCTCCAGGAATCCTTCCAGATGCCCAGGAACTCAACCTCCTCACGGAGCCTGCAGCTTCCCATCCCTGTGGGCAGTGGGGCTGCAAGGCTTTCCAGGTGAGTCCTCAGCACCCCGCCGGGGCCCCTGTTCCATCCTGCCTGGAGGCCTCCGGCTCGCCAGTCCTCTCCCCTTGGGAGGTTTGTTCTGTCCCTGAGATCATGAGGCAAAGCAAGCCAAATCACTCCTCTTCCTTCTCCCCATTCCGACTTTTTATTTTCCAGTATCCTTTCCAACTAGATTCTGACAGAAGTTATTTGCAGCATTCCCATCTATTCCATGAGTGACAGGAGACTGGTGTCAAGTGAGAAAATGAAATGTAAATTTTATTAAACATCCCTTCTCATCTCTGCGTATCAATCCAGATTCTAGCCGAACATAGCAAATCAAATCCTGTCTATGCCCTGCCTCGGGGCACGTGGAAAATCATTTCTCCTTAATACCATTCCCTCCTAGTAAAATATTTTTCTGTTTAGTAAATGAAAATTTTAAATGCAAACCCTGTATTAATCCCACTGAAAAGCATATCTTCAAAATTAACAGTTGAAGTGGGGGGGTGGAGAGAAGCAGGAAAATTTGGGGGCTAAAAGGAAAGAAAAGGGGTGGAGAGATGGGACTGCGTCTAGCTGTGTCTTGCGCAGGCCAGGCTGGTAGCTGTGCAGGGGTGCGTGTCCCTGCAATAAATGGCAGCGTTCATGGGAAGCGCGGACTCTGAGGACATTTATCTGCGTGCTGTCCTGTCGTGGAGATAATAAAGATCTTAAATCTGATACACTGCCTTGAAATAGCATTCGAAATCGAGATGCTTCATTGTGGACGTGAATTGCCAGCTTCTGTAGAAGGTTGGCAAGCAGTTCTGTGCCTTAATCTGGGGCCTCGAAACAGGGTTAACTTAAAAAAATTAATTGCATATTCAAGTAAAAACAAAATTTTAGATGTCACTAAATTAGCATTTAAAACATCAGTACTAATTACAGTACTATTTTCCATGTTGTTTTGTTCTCATAGGTGAAAATCTTTGTTTACAACAAAACTACTGTACTCTATTTTTAAAATTGAAATATTAAATATAATTGTCTACAAAAATAAATTCTCTTGTAAAAATATGAAGATTCTATTTTTTTCCATTTTATTGAAATATTGGGGGTATTTTTAAGAGAATAAACTTTGCCTAAGAAAACTACTCAGCAGGTTATCATAGGCTACTACTGTGTGTCCCCAAAATAAGATGTACCTGGAAAATAAATGTCAGCTGGTCATTACCATGGTGACGGCCAAGGCCAAGAGGAAGACTATACCTCACTATTCTTTCACTTGGTGGCTACTCTGTACTGGCCAGGAAGGGAAGGCTAGGCTAGTTGGGGGTGGCATTCTTGATCTCTGGTTAGGTCTTATTTTTGGAGCAATTTTGACTATTAAATTATGTAACACCCACATGAGAAATGTGAACATAGATTATCTATTATCTATCTATTTATCTATCTATTTATCATTTTTATGTATTTGGAACAGGGTCTATAGGTTCTCCCTATTCTCCTGTTTTCAGCCTCCCAAGCCCTGGGATTACAGGTGTGCGCCACCATGCCCAGTCTCAATCGCCATCTCAGCATGCCCCCGGGGGTGGGGCCCGCACGGCACGTCAGGGATCAAACCCTGGTCCATATCTGCCTAAGCAGTTGCTTTAATCTGCTGAGCTATCTGGCCCAGGTAATCTTGCTGTGCGGCACCACTTATAAGTTTTTCTATCATTTATGGTCACGAGCCTTCTTCGTTCACGCCCCTGTTGCTGAACGCTTTGGCCTGACCCCATATCGCACCGTTGTGACCAGCACCACGGGAGACGTGAGAGCAGATACCGCTGTGCCCTGGGTAGGTGGGTTATGTCGTCATCCTAAATCAGCGTTTTGAGGAACTTCTGTACTGCTTCAATAAAAGCTGTAATGCTGAGGAGCACCGCAGCCTTCCACGATAGCTGTGCGACTTCCCTTTACATTCCTGCAGGACTTGGGAGAGCTTTTCTGTCCCCACTTCCTTGCCTGCATCTCTTCTATGTCCCTTTGACTGCAGATATACTAGATGGGGTGAGACAATATCTTAGACTTTTTCAGATCACTTGCTTGTTTTAAATTTAATGTTCTCTCTCGATGTTGCTGAGCCTTTTGTGTTCCTTGTATATTATATTATGTACATTTGTCTTTTGTTTGAAAATGTATCCATTTGTAGATTGTCTCTTCACTGTACTAATTATTTCCTTTGCTGCACAGAAATTTCTTAGTTTGATATAATCTCATTGTTTTACTTTTGCCTATAACTTTTGATTCTTACACAAGAAAATCACTTCCTAATTATTAATTTTTTTCTTATTTTTAGTGATAAAACACACTTATAAGTGACTTTTTGTCAGGAGATTTGTAGTTAGACAATATGTCCTGTTTTGGGTGAGACTCAGAGGTTTTGCAGTGTATGGAACTTTTGTCAATAAAACCAGGAAACCCCAAAGTCCCAGAACAACCAAGATGAGCTGGTAACCCTAAAGTAGCGGGTGCTCATTCTTTACTAAGTTTATATTCTGCGCCATATGTATTCATGTTTCTTCACTCCAAGAGTGCAGTTCTTAACAGTTCTTCATAACAGTAGTGGAAAGAAGACAGGAGGGAGGACCAAAGGTATGCGGGCTAACAGCATAGGCACCAGCTATCTGGAGGCTACTAAAGTGCTGTGTCCCGTTATGTCACGTTGGTAGAGTTCCGTTGTATGGACATCCCCGGCAAGAGAGCTGGGGAGTGTTCTTCCTTTGCAGTAAACAGTTCAGTTGTGAACCAAGGGAATAATGGAGACGAGGCTACAACTTCCGGTCTCTGAACATGTGTCTGTAAACACAGAAACTTACTAGCAGAGTGAATATGAGTGTTGGAAGAGAAAATATGGGAACAAATTGTTTTCCTGCTTAGACTGAAGGCAAGAGCTGTGTTTTTAACACACAGTAATCTTTCTTTCTCCCAGCATTGCTTTCTGCAGTTTTGGTTACCCAAGGTCAGCTACAGTCAGAAAACATGCAGTGCAAAGTTTTGGAAGTCAATAATTCATGTTTTAAATGGTATGCTGTCCCAGGTAATGTGCTGGAATGCCACACCACTGTGCTGTCTCATCAGGCACGAACTATCCCTGTATTAAGTGCAGCTACGCTACGTATTAAGACTGGAGAAAGCCTCTTAGTCCCCGGGTCATCTCTTGCAGTACCACGGGCTGATAGCCAGGTAACCCTCATCCACTGCTCAGTGGTCACAGAATGTAGACGTAGTGATGTGGGTGATTAAAGCATGTCTAAGACGTCCATGCAGGATTGCCTTTAAGGTCAAAACATGAAGCTTCTCAACTTGCTAATGAAAAAAAAAAAACATTGTATGTGGGCATTACTAAGATCTACAGGACAATAAAATGTTTTGCAACTATGTTTATAAAACTTTTAGTACGATACATGTCATAGTTGTTTTATTTTATTATTAGTTATTATTCATCTTTTACTGTGCTCAATTTATAATTTAACTCTTCCGTAGTTAACTCCATATGTAAGCAAGATGCGATACCCTCTCATTGCTATTTATTTCTCAATAAAATTATGGGAAAAAAAGATGTGATGCCCTAGAAGGTAATAGACATCAAAGGAGGATCTAAATATATATATCTCCGGTGGAAAAGGGATAAGTAATATGTTTGCAAATAAAATTTTAAATATTTAGGATTCTACTAAACAATGAGAAGTAGAATAAGATCTCAGTAAATATTTGCTGATTGTTTACTATTATAAGTCCTATGGGAGAAAAATAACCCTGGGTTTCACTTTTTGCCTGCAATACCTAGATTTATTCATTTTTAAGAATATTTTATAACAAAATGATTGGAGCTTTAAAAATCAAAACAACTTTAGGCATTCATATGGCAAAGTAACAAAAAGCTCACTCTGCTGACAAAAGAGAAAGATCAAAATCAAATTTAGCAAGTCTGTATGATTGAAGATTTACCCATTAAAATTATGTTTTCAAATAATTACATAATTACATTTTTAATATTAGGTGAAGATATGATCTTAACTAAATTTGTATGTGTTTATGTGCATTTTTGTATTTGTCTTTGTACCAGTTGGCAAGTTATCTCCAAATTTGGTATTATTTTCGTTTTTAATTTTTGTTTGTTTGTTTTGGTACTATTCTGAAATTTCAACACTTTTTTTGTGTTCAGGACAAGGCGTACAGGGCCTACACGGTGTTCAGGGTCTCACTACTAGATCAGACTCGGGGCGATCTGCCTGTTTACAGTCTCCCAAGAGCTGGGATTAGATTACAGGCACGCACCACCAGGCCCAGTCTCACCCGGGGCAGGGGCAGGAGCTGGCACCGCAGGTCCGGGGATGAAACCCCCGGCCCCTGCACCTATTGGCAGTCGCTTTAATCTGCTGAACTATCTGGCTGGCTCACAACACTTTAATTTTAACTTTGCTTTT
>NDGN011551000.1:349-12680 GCA_002564285.1 Tympanoctomys barrerae | reverse complement strand
CCGCCGGCGCAGGCTAGCAGGAAGCTCTCCGCATACTCACCGGAGCTGGGGTGGGATTGGGAAATTTTGTAAATTTTTAAAAATCAACTTGTATATAATTTGTTTTACTCTTATTTTTCTGATTATTTTAAAATTCAGAATGAGTGCTGAATTTTATCAATTGTTTATTTTGAAACTATTGATATGATTGTAAGATTTTTCTTCTTAGCCTATTAATATCATAGATTACCTTAATTCTTATATGTTGAGGCAACTTTGAGTAAATCCCCTTAAATCACAATGTAGAATTCTTAAATATTGCCAAATTATATTTGCATTATAATATATTTTGAAATATAAATATTAAAAATACATTTTTAAACATTTTTGATTTTAAAGTCATGAGAGTGGTGTATAGTTTTTTTGTACCTTTCACAGTTTCTGTATCAGAGTAGTATATTAGTTTCACAACCTAAGATATAAAATATCCTGTTCTCTTTGTTTTACTGGAAGAGATAGTATGGAGCTGCAATTAATTCTTTTCTGACAATTTGATAGAAGACATTTATTGAATTGAACACGTGTTGTTTTAACCAACAGTGGCCTAAGAGATAGATTAAGATAGAGAGTTACCATGTTCTATCATTGTACTTGGGATGCTTGCCAATCTATAGAGAACTTAAACTTGGAAATTAATTCTTAGAATTGTCAAAATTTCATGTTTCTCTCAGCAGACTTAAGTGTTCTACCTGAGTATTGAATTCTTTTTCTTAGTCATATTTGGCTTGCTGTTCTCAACTCAGAGATTTTTTCCCTTTACATCTCCTCCTTGTATTTCATATCTTTATATAATTAGATTTTAATATCAGTTTTTTCCAAATATTAACTCCTTAAAGTATTCCTGACTGTCTGGCTTAAATATAATCTTCCAATCCCATCACTCTCTTGATTCATTCCACTTTCCTTTCCTTCCTAGCACTGAAACCGTCCTTTCTTTCTCTCACTTATCTCTCCTTCCATATGTCTCTCTCTCCACCAGCCACATCTTCCCTTCCTTCCTTTTATTCCTTCTCCTTTCTTCCCTTCTGTAAGATCATAACATCTGTGAAGGGAGGTACCGTCTTTGTTTTACTGGAAGAGGTAGTATGGAGCTTTACATGCATTGCTTGAATCATGGTGGATACTCAATAAAAATTTTGAATGAATAGTATTGGATACATACATTGCTCTTCATGCTGCTTCCAAAGAATTAACAGTGAAAATTGAGGAATTATAAATTGAACATCTTTTGTCCCTCAACAAATATTTGTTTCTTGGATGTTGGTAAGGAAAGAAGTCCTTTCTTCAGGGAGTTTACAGACTAAAAGAGAAGACGTGAATGGATTCTATAAATCTGTGTATTCAGAGTCTAGAAAGACGAGTACAGGGTGTTTTGAAATCATCTACTAGAAGGAGCTGAGATGGAGCAGGAGCCTTCAAGGAGAGTTTTCCTGAGCTGAGTTCTAGAATGTGAAGGAAACAGAGAAACCCAGAACAGATCTGGGAATGGCTCAGGAGCAAAAGGAACAGTGGAGCATTCTTAGAATGCAGAGTAGTACAGAAACAAGCCAAGAGCTAAGAGATAGTAGGGAGGCAGGTGCACTAGGCTATGCACATTGATAGTGTTCACCCTTCTCCAAAGAGGGTGAGGTATTATTAAGTTATTTTATCATTTTTGTTTGGAGGAACTGGGGATTGAACTCAGGCTCTTGTGCTTGGCAGGCAAGTTCTTATTCTACTGAGCCATCTCCCTGCCCCTCCCCCCTTTTTGTCATTTTTTTTTTGTTAATTTATTTAAAACAGTCAAGTGACACTATCAGATTTGAGTGTTTCAAAACTCACTTCTCCTGCCATGTGGAGAATAGAGAAAGGATGAGGAAAGTGTGGAGGTCTGGTTAGGAGGTAATGGCAATGATTTGCACAAGGTGGTAGCAGTGGTAATGGAGATATGAGGGCAAGGTGACAGGCTTTAAACATATTTAAAAATAAAGATATAAAATGCTGGAAAATAAGACAACATATTTATGGGAGTATACTTTATAGTTAGTATGGTAACACACAAAAATAATAATTTGATATAAAATATATTGGTATAAAAGCTTCCAGGGCCACAAGCAAACCATTTAAACATTTTGAGCCTTTGTTCCCTCATGATTGTGATGAATTCAATAATCCCTGCTTTGTGGAGTTGAAAGATGTCATAGACACTACTGCCATTTCTAAGCATCTGTTTCCCCATCTGCCAGAGTAAAATGATTTTAGCTGGGCAGATAGCTGTACAAGCAAACAGTACATTTCCCAGCCTCTTTTTAGTTAGGTATTGTTATGGGACAATTTGGATAAATGGTCCTTCTAATCAATGGTATTTCTCAGAACCTCCCTTAAGAGTTAGGCTTTCTCTTTGTTTCTCTCTCCTCTTTTTTCTCTTGTTTTCTTCAGTATCACCACCCATAATGAAAGAGATTCCTCAGATAATGTGGTGAAGCCCACCTTCCAGAGACAGCAGAATAGTGAACTAGAAGGAGCTCGACTGTGAAGAACATAAGAAGCAGCCCAGAAGAGACCTAGTCTCTGTTTTGCTGTTGTTTCTGCAAAAGAGAGAAACAATAGCGAATGATGAGCACCATCTTAATGGTTGCATCAGGACAAGAAGATGCTACATATGTGAAATGCCCAGCACATCCCACTAAAATAAAATCTTTTCTAACTCTGCCCTCTGGGGAATGGAAAATGAAATAAATTCCTAAATTTCTGTTTTTCATAGAAGAGGCTCTGATAAGCTGGAAAACATCCAGGAGAAAATGTACAAGGTGGTAAGCAAGCGTGGAAGCCACTATATATATATATATATATATATATCAGTTAGCTATAGGAATTGTGTTACATTTGTTATTTTAAAAAGGTGTGTTTCACTCAGGGTTGATAATGTCAGGCAAGTGGGAACCCATAGTTTCATCTATTCCACCGGGAATGGACACAAATTATCAACAGCTCTGCTGAGACCTAGAGCTGGTGCTTTGACCTCAGAACTTCGATGGATTGGGAAAAATCATGGCAGCTGGGCACGGACTTTGCATGTCCACAGACATGGCTGGGAGCGTGGCACCAAGAGGACCACAGCAGAGAAGCCCCTTGTATTTGGTGGAGCTGTGGGTACCCTCCAACTTGCTCCTGGGTGGCTGCTTCTTCTTTTGTCTTCCAGGGATTGGTGGTGGATCAGTAATTATGTATTTAGAACTCGCAAGGAGGATCCTGGAGGACCAGATATCTATTTTTCTTTTGAGATTCTAGATGATACAACTTTTGAAAAACAAGAGATGGCTTATGCATTTGGCAAAACTAAAAGTAGAGAGCCATCCAGAAGGCCTTGAAATAGAGACCAAGAGTGAAGTACACTGTTTCCAACTCATCCTGTTTTGTTGCTTGCACGTCAAAGTGCCTAGTCTATTCAAATTTCCAATTCAATCTGTCCATAATTGACTGGCTGTTAGATAGCATGTTAGGGCAGACAGGCATCCCAGAGTCAGGTATAAAATAAGTGGAAGTTTAGCACTCAAATAGAAGTCCTTCTAAGGGAACCTGTAAGCAACACAATTAGATGCACACAAACATCCACACAAAAAACAATTTAGCCACGTGCCACTTGGATTAAAGGGTCTTCTATGTTGATGGTGGCTGTGATGCTTTGGCAGATCCACTGGAACACTTGAAACAAGATCAAAGAGAATAATATTCAAATGAATGCTTCTAGATGTAGTCAAGTGGCAGATGCCCTGGGGACATCTATGGTGACAATCTCCAGAGGTACTTTCATGGTTTGTATCATACAGGTGTAACATTAGCTTGCAGGGGATCCCTAGGAAAGTTCTTTTCCTTCTAACCCTTCCAGGATCGTGAGACACTGATACCTCCTGATCCAGCCATTCTAAGAGACCTGAGGTTGTAAGAAACAAATGCATTCTTCCACCCTGTCCAGTTTCTGTTTGGAAATCCATCTCCTTTCCTACTTAACATCTAGCATGCACATTTGACACACTGTAGCCTGCTTTTCTATATTCCCCATTCAGCTATAACAGCTTTCAGATAGTTTGCTTTCACCAATTTATCCTGGTAACATTTGGTAGCCAAAAGCTACTGTGCTAGTTGCTTTTTTGTTGCTGAGACAAAATACCCAACACCCAAAGTTAAAGGAGGAAAGACTTATTTAGCTAGTTTGTAGATATTTCTGTCCACAGTTGACTGGCTTTCAGGTAGCATGTCTGGGCAGACTGACATCCCAGAGGAGGAACCTTCTGGTGAGCAGCAGGTAGCAAAATAGGCAAGAGGCCCAACAAGTGATTTTAGCAGCATTTTTCCTGTATCTAGGCTACTGGGATAATCCAAAATAATCAGTGGACTGATTGGATAATCACACACCCTTAATTCCAGCATCACACTGTAGATTCAGACACCTCTGAAAAAGTCCCCACCTATGACTGCACAAGGCTTTGGAGGGTCATCTAGACACATGCCATAGAAGCTACTTAAAAATATCTTTGATTTGTAAATTCTTCAGCATCAGCCAGTTCTGTAAAGCTCGCGTTTCCCTTACCATGATGGGAAACTGATATAACCTCAGCAAAAGTCCCTGGAGCTATTCTGAGTGTGCCAAGTAGTTTCATGTCAATGTTTAGATGCTTTGTCAGACTGGGATGATCTGCAGATGGGCAGCCACATGTATAGAAAGTGCCCAGAAAAGTAGGTCCTGTTATTGCTGTGCTACTTTCAGCTTTGAACAATATACCTACACTCCTGTGCCTTACTTTCTGGAGTCCGTTGTACCCCATATTCATAGTAGGACACAGTGAAGAATCTGTAGAATATGATGGGAAGAAACATAAGTGAAAAAAGCAAAACACACTGTAGGTGTTGATAAGGGTGGCCTTTTTCTCTGGCGATGGTGGAGGAGATTCTATTAGGAGGAATCTACTAGATAGCCACTTCTTGTCTTTCCTTGCCTCCCCGTGCATGCTGACTGGTTAAGGGGAGATTTCTCTGATCAGAGAAAGAAAGGGGTGTGCTCACCCCATAGCAGCTCTTTCCTTTCTGCTTTCTATGTCAGTCTTGCTGCAGGGGCCTGGATGCTGGTGTGCTCCTCTGTACCATCTTATTGCCTCCTCCCATACAGGGAAGAGGCAGTTTGTGCTGCCCCAGATGGGTGGCTTAGTGAGACTAAAGGCAAATGGAAGTCTCCGTTGTTACTAGTCTGTAACAATATTACCATGTTGCCTCTATCAGTATTAAAGCCAGTGTTTAATTTCAGTTGGTTACTCTTTTTATCTCTCAGTGGGAACAGAAGAAAGGAATGTTAGATACTGTAGAACTCCCAGAAATACGCATATGATAATCATAAAGCAAGCTTTGGAAAGGAGTGCAGTGTGGTCAAAACCACTTTAGGTCAGAATTACTGAAGCCCTGTTTCCAGTCTAAAGTCTAAGCCTCTCTTTGCTGCCTTAGCCAAGTCCAGAGGCTTTTCTGGACCTCTACTTCTACTTTAAAATGCAAGTGTTGCACTAGTTGGTCTTTCATCCTTTTTAGCTCTAAAAGCATATGGATTCTTGATTGTAATTCAGCCAAAGAAGGTTCCAAAAGGACTGGGAGTCTTTTATCTCTTGGTACCTGGCAGAGACTCTTAGGCAATAGTTATTCAATATCCATTTACTGTTTCATCCTATGAAGCCCAGTTTTTACTACCTAGGGACTGAAAGATACATTCCTGGCTTCTCTGGAAGCTAGGAAGCTTTTCTTCCTCTATCAAATGTGAAAATACAGCCATTCTTGATTAAAAAAATCATATCAACTATGGAAGCCATAGGGAGAGGTTGGTGCCTGGGCTGGGCTGTTGATGACATAGCAGAACTCTCCCAGCATTAAATCACCTGCCTCTAGATTTCTTTTATTTGACAAAGAAATAAAAAGAGTGTGCTATTCCTTGTCTTTGTCACCAGTACTTCAATAAAATTTCTAAATGATGGAACTAACTTGGATTTCTCTGCAGAATGGTGTAGTGCACATAACCCATCTTTAGAACACAGAGGCCTTATTCATTTCCAGAGATCTGTGTCTTGAGAGGTGAAAGAAAATAAAATTCTCCTCCACTTTGGGCACCAGTGTCACTATAAAAATGAGAGATTCTCAGTTTCTGTGGGTCTCAGCCATCAGTTAAGTATTTCAACCAGCCCAACTGAAGTTTAAAAATTTTTTTTTCAAACATCTGCAATAGTTAACCACTGTGGATCGGAGCAAAACCTGTTGGCCAAAAATTCTTTCAAGCTGACAAAATGTGGTAGTCCTGCCAAACATGAAATAACACTTAGTCATTCTCTGTGAGTGCTGTAAGGCAGGGCAGTCAGTACTTCATGTGTTTCACACCATTATGAAGTCAGGAGTGACAGGAGAACAGATACTCAGCTAAATCAAGCAAGTGACATTCCTCCTTAAGCATCTTAAGATGCTTTTCACAAAGCTTCAAGATGTAGTAGAGGTGAGGCTTGCCGTCCTGAGTTGTGCAAATATTTCTCCCACCTTGGTTTAGATGGCTACCGTGACAGTAGGAAAAGGTGTCTGGGTGTGGAATTGGGAGCTCTAGATCTGAGCTTCAGTTCTCTGAATTAGCTCTGTAACTCTGGAGAAGCCTTTAGCCTCCCTGAGATCCTGGTTTATTTTTTAGATTTAGAATGTAAATATTTGTTCACAAGGTTATTGTGAAGATTGCATCATGTGGCACAGATGAAGAGGTGCTATTTAATACATATGTTATGGAATCCAAGTCTTAAGGACCAGATTATTTATCTGGGATATGGGATTTCATCCCAAGGCATTTGAAATGCTCCGGATATGTTGTATTGTACTTAGACTTTACCAAACATTCAATATGCAAATAAATTGAACATCCATGCCACTGATGAGTGAAGGAAGTACAGCAGGATACCAGAGGGATGTGACCTGGGAGACCTTGGGAGGTAATTTACTGACAGCTCTAGTTTGAGTGTGTGTGGCTAACAGTGTGTAGGACAGGATTGAAATTACATATAAAGTTTGGCAAGTTTAGTAATGAGCCAGAGAGTGTCATTCACTTTGGAAAGGAAAGTCGAAGCCTGAGTTGCCCCATGTGGAAGGGTGGACTCTATGAAGATGCAAACAATGATCAATGATAGCAGTTCAGCGGGGGTGCATGCGTGCAGAGGCCAGACACACATCAGGAAGAGCTTCTAGCAGATAACCTGCTTCCTAGCATGTATAACAGCCCTGCATCTCCTTCCACCACATACATTTGTATGTCATTGAGTTGGTTGAAGAAGTTGAGCTGAAAAGCAAAGCTTCCTAGGAATCAGAAGCCCAATGTCATATACTGCTCTCAATCCTGAAAGCAGCTCTTGCATGCAACCAAGGAGCATGTAGCCCTGTCATTTTTAAGACTGGGTAAATTGAAGAGGAGAGAAGTTGAGTGGTAAACCATTTGGAGCTGAGATTAGAAGCAAAGGAGAATTGGAATCTATGATAGAATTAAGAAGCAATGAACACAGCACTCAGCATGGAGTTCCTTAGGACTACTACTCATATTAGAGAGAAGGAAGGATGGCCCCAAAGTCCTTCAGCCCAGAGATGAGGGTATTCATCTGACCTAGTCATGCCCTTTATGTGGAAGAAGCCAGCCAGCTGCTTTCCATCTTTTTTGAGGACAAAACAAGAGGAAATGGGTTTCAGCCACATGTGGAATCCATACATTCATTCTGAAGTGAGGTTTTTACTTTTTAAAAAAAACAAACAGTCTTAGCATGCAAGCCATGCAAAATCAGTCAGTAAAACAATTACATTAATGGAAGCAGTAACATGTTCCACTAAAAGCCTAAATCATATGCATGATGGAAATAGCATGCTTTCATCATGCTCAGCTTGGGGGGGGGGATATCACATTTCTCCTCAGTTTACCCCCAGCCCACCTACCCCAGATTCTAATGAATCTTGTGGAGATTTGCAGTCCCCCTTATAAATTGCTTGCCTCTGAGGGGAAGGAATGTGACTCCAGGGAGTCATTAGCAGGAATGCAGGTTTCCTTCCTAAGGTGCTGCTTGTAGTCAGGTCTCTCAACATTTTGGTGCCATCATTAATACCTGTGATCCAAAGGCTAAGACCATGGTCTTGGGATCACAGTACAATGGCCAAACTTCCCCTTGCTCTCATATTAGGGATTCCGTAGCTCTCTGAGAAGTCTTTCTTCTCTCCTATCCTTGTTAGTGTGTTCAGACTTTTCCTTCTTGTTCTCCTAGACCCAGAGATTCATGGAGACCAGTGTTTTATACACCTTTATCTCCTAGGGAGCTGGTTCAGATTTGGACACTTGGGTCTACATGGGCCCCAACTTCTATAAGGTGATGCTGGTTCATGGTCTGGGCTGCACTTTTAATTGCAAGGATTTTCTTGGAAAGAGAACCTCTGTCCCTCTCACTTTTCTGTCCTTCTGGCTAGCTCTGTGGGCATGATACCCCAGAAAGTATACAGAAACAAATTTAGATCAATAAAAGCCTTTCTTCTGAGGCTTGCTTTATGGAAGTAAGAGAATCGTCCACCTTGGGAAACATTCAAAATTCCCTGTCTCCTGTAATCAGAGCAAGCACTGGGTATGGCTTGCTTACACAGAGGTGTAAGAAAGGGAATTAAGACTGGACGTGTCTTTGAGACTTCACATTATGGAGCCCAGGCAAGAATGGCGGAAAGGACTGAATTCCTAATAGATAAATCACTCTGTGGTTTTCAATTTTCTTTTATGAGCCAGATGCCCAAATTTCTAAGCCACAGTACTATTAAATGTTTTGCACTTTCAAAGCAAAGTTCCAGCAGGGGGTGTCTTCCCTTTCTACACAGACTTCATCATCATAATGATTTTCCTGTTCTACATGCAATGAGCCAAGAGAGAGTCTTCAAAGGCCTTTTTCCAAAAATGTATTTCCACCCTGAAATATTCATTTAAGTAATTCAGCTACCTACCCTGGGCTCATGATAAATTATTTAGATAATTGCTTTAATTCTCTGCTTCATTTTGCTAATGTAGATCTGGACTGAGCTTGTAGATTTATTGCCAGCTTCATGTTTTTTAGGGAACAAGAATGACTAAAGGGTTCATTGTTTCATAGAGGTTTACTGCTGAGGCATTAGAAATAGCTTCACGTCCTGATATCTTACAATTAGATATTTTTTTTTTTTGGTGAGTCTGATTACTAGATGCAGTAGAGACAACACTTTGAGCATTGATAGTGAGAGAAGAAAATCTCTGAACGTACCTGAAATAGTTATTATACAGAGTTATAAGTGTTAGTGTTGCTAAACAGTAGCACTTCAATTAGGCTGTCATATTTAATTCTTAAAAAAGTGATAAAATCTGTATCTATCAATATCTATATCATTTATATCTAATAGCTTTCTGATAACAGCTAAACATGGTACATAATGAATGTTTCCTTCAGGGTGACTTGATGTCTAATAAATGTCCACTAAAGAGAGGAACACATCTTTGCTGAAGCTGTGCCGTCCGGGACTGCCTGTCTTCATGCTGTTTAGCTGGTGTAATTCGGTGTGACTAGAGCTGGAGGCAACGCGGTCGGCAGATGGGGAGAGGGAGGCGCATACACGGGCACAAGGGCGCTGCCTGCGGGTGGCTGCGTGGCGATAAGAGGAGCCCGCATTTCCAAATTCCCGGGGGGTACTTTAGGTCTCTGAGTGAGATAAATAAGAAATACAAACTTCAAGGGCATCGAAAGGCAAAACATACAGTCGAATTACAGGCAAATGACTCGACAGAACCCACACATTCCGGAAACTGATTTGGCTTAAGGCTGGACCACGTCTGTCTAGCCTGATTCTGCTCATTCATGGGAAATAAATGGTGTGAAAAGAGCCTGCTTTTTGTTCTGGCTTCTCAAAGGTATTTTTTCCTTGTAACACAGAAGGAGGATTTCTTCTCAGGAAGCAGGGAGGGGATTCCAAAGCCTAAGACTTAAAACTGATAAAACAGTTACATAAAAGGAAAAATTACAAAGGCTTTAAGATACTGTGTTTTTTTTTTTTTTTTTTTAAACCAACACCCTGTACAAATTGTGTTTGACACCACCACCTATACAATGCTCCATTTGGGAGGTTTGCAAGCCCTCCATTTCATTATTACTGAGCTTAGTAGAGCCTGAAATTTTTCTTTTACTTCCAATGACTTCCACCCTTTGGGCGTTGCAACGCTAGCTGGTGAAACTAAACTTTTCCAGGCTCAGACCCTCTTGCCTAAAAGGCAAAGCAGAGATTTGGCTTCTAAAACAGTTTTTAACACTGTAGGCATTTTCTAGGTGCCTGAGCCTGGAACAGAAGTCTCTGAATGGACCCCATTATTTAAATTATTTAATTTCAATAGCACTCAATACTGCGTTGAGAATAGCATTATTCTTCTTTAAAGTGATCAATGAGCTGCTGATGTTCGCATGGAATGAGGAAAAGATTTGTTTCTCTTTAATTCTGTCTGCTTCTCTCACCACCAGCAGTAGCTGTTCCTTGGGAATTTGACAGCAGCCTGGACTTTGCTTATAGCTTTGCCTCTCAGATACCTCGTCTACATCCACCTTTTGCTGTTAATCGTTCAGTCACTTTGTCAAAAAAACCCTGGTTATTATCATTCTTTACTTCTCTATTTTCTTCCTAATGAGCCACATTAAAAGCTAGTCCCTTCTTTCATTTATTTGTTTATTTTGTTTTTTAAAAAGAGAATACAAAGTAGTAAAAAAATGATTAGAAATAATACAGAATTTCACTAGATATATTAATAGGAATTTGGCAATGTGGTTACATTGCATAAAACTGTCTTCAAATTAGTTGTTTAGATTATCAGGTATAAGCATGTAAAATTGATTAAAAATTATAAGAAGTTAAAAAGAACAAGAAAAAAAAATTAAGCCTTAACTGCTCCTTTCAACAAACCAACAAAAATCATCAGTACAATTATTCAATCTATCCTGTGTATATACATAAACATATCTCTTCTCCTTCTTTCATTCTTTTGTATTTTCTACATCCTGACTTTTCCTTCCCTTTGAACAGATTCTTTCCTTTTTGCAGTGACTACTGTACCTTTCAGATTTTATTTACTTTTTTATTCTTTCAGATTTCTACACTAGGGAGACAATACAGTATTTACACATGTGGGTCTGATTTATTTCACTTATGGGTATGGTCTGTAGCATCAATTTACCTATAAAAGCCTTAAGTTTTTTTTTAAATAAGCTGAATAATACTGCATTGTGTAAAAGTACATCTTTTTATTTACTCCTCAGTTGATGGACATTTGGGTTGTTTACAAGATGCAGCTATGACAAATTGCACTGCTGTATACATGGGTGCACATGTACCGCTGTGGTCTGATGTTTTCAGTTCATAGTACCCAGGAGTGGAATAGATGGTTTGAATGGGATCTCTAATCCTAATGTTTTGAGGAATCTCCATACTGATTTCCACAGCAGTTATACTAGTTTGACCAACAGTGAAGAAGGTTCTTTTTTCTCCACAACACATCCAGCATTTGTTTCTGGTTGACTTCTTGATGATAGCCATTATTCTGGGGTGAGAAAGAATCTCAATATTGTTTTAATTTGTGTTTCTCAAATGACTAATGATGTTGAACATATTTTCATATATTTATTTGCCATTTTTATTTATTCATCTGAGAAGTGCATATTCTTCTCAGATGCTCATTTTTGGATTGGGTCATTGAATTTTGGTGGCTTTCTATTTTTAATTCTTTATCTGTTCTAGGTAGAAGTCCTTTGTTGGAGGGATAGTAGAATATAATTTTTTCCCCCAATTTGTGGATTTTCTTTTTATGCTGTTGATTTCTTCTGACATGAAGAAATTTTTCAAAAAGATGAAATCCCGGTTGATTCACTGAAGTATTTCCTGTGCCATTTGGTTTTTGTTCATCAACTCTCTACCTATTCCTATGTCTTTAAGATTTCTACCTAATATTTCCTCTAGAAGATTTAGTGTTCCTGTTTTGATATTTAAATCTGTGATTGATTTCGACTGTGCTTAAGTGCACGGTGATAAGCATGGATTTAATTTTAGTCTTTGCCATGAGGAAAGCCTTTTTTTTCACCAACATTTATTGAAGAGACTATCTTTCTTTTAGGGAACATGTTTGGTCTATTTGTCAAAGATAAGGTGATGCAATCTAGTTGGAGCTGAATCTTTTAATCTCTCTCTCTCTCTCTCTCTCTCTCTCTCTCTCTCTCTCTCTCTC
>NDGN011550991.1:0-10833 GCA_002564285.1 Tympanoctomys barrerae | reverse complement strand
GGTGTTCAGGGTCTCACTACTATATCAGACTCATAGTGATCCACCTGTTTACAGCCTCCCAAGGGCTGGGATTACAGGCATGTGCCACCACGCCCAGTCTCAATTGCAGTCTCAGCATGCCCTGGGGGTGGGGCTGGCACAGCAGGCCCGGGGACTGAATGTCCAGCCCCTGTGCCTGTTTACAGGCACTTTAATCCACTGAGCTATTTGGCCAGCCCGGTGTAAGAAGTTTTTAAAAAATTCCAAATAAAAAACATGTCTTACTGATTAGAAGGCTTAATATTTAGATGGAAATATTCCTTAACTAATACACACATTCTTTGGAATTACCACCATAATTACAATAACTTATTTTCTTTTTTTGCAGAAATGGACAAGCTGATCCAAAATTCATATGGAATCAGAAGGGAGCCAGAGCAGACCAAACAATTTTGAAAAGACCAAAGTTGGAGGACTCAGGCTTCGTGACGTCAAAACTTATTGTAAAGCTAGAGTAACCAAAACAGTGTGGTGCTGGCATAAAAATAAATGGGTCAGTGGAAAGGAAGTGAGAACCCAGAAAAACCCAAATATTTATAGCTGACTTTCAATGGGGGAAGCTGAAGGGGGAAAGAACAGCCTTTCAACTAATGGCATTGAGACAAATGAATAAACACATGCCGAAGAATGACACCGGACCGTAACTCTTACCACATATGAAGATTAAGATGGATCAAAGACCTGAATTTTTCAATCCAGAGGGAGCTTACCACAGTATTGTTCACAGGGGGCTGACTGAAGCCCCAGTGGGGGCTTAGCAGCAAGGTTAAGCAGGAAGGCAAAGCTGGGCCCAAGTACCAAGTCCACTTCTGGGCTGATATCAGAAAGCTGGGTTAACAGTTATTTATCAGTTAGGTAACACATTTTTCCAAGGCTGACAGCATCAGAAACATGAGACTACAGGAGTGTTAGGGTGTGTGCCTTCACGTTTCCCCTAAAGCCTCATGCAGTCATAGGTGGGGCTAAAAAGGATGCTGTACAGAAACATTAAATGAGGATCAAAGTAGGTGTTGAATTCTGAATTTGGTGCCACTGGGAGAAAGAGTGACCTACTCTGAATATAAAACAACTGGGTCTAGTTCAGATAAACAATGACTCTCTACAAGAGCAGAAACTCTTGGAGTAAAGTCATGGGCTAGGACCGTTCCGGTTATATTGAAAGACCCAAGTCTCTCTGGGTGAGATATCCATCTTCGAGCTGGCCTAGCACATCCTGTCTAGCCAGTGCACCACTGAGCTGTGAGCTCCACTCCATTGGTACTGTCACTCAGCAGGGCCTTCCTGACTTCTTTCCCAAATGCTCCCTTCAGCTCAGGTCCTGCCCTACTGCTGGTTCCCTACCCCCGCACAATGAAAGCTTTGTGCCTCATTCCAGAGTCTCAGTTCCAGGGCAAGTTCTCTTCCATTTGTCTATACCATGTACTTTCTGAATTGAGTGAAGATACAAACACAGGGGCATCATTAAGTCACAGGGAGGTGTTGGCAGAAAGCAGAAAGTGTGCCTTCCGGAATCCAGCCCTTCTGTTGGTGCAGGGCTTCCCAGTTGCACTTGGGAATTGAAGAGAGGCAGAAGGTCTAAAACTGTAATGAGAACAGAAATAGAACCCAGAGGAAATACCCGTACGGGGACTGACTTTTTATTATAATGCAGGCTGCGGTACAAACTTTCAGTCATACATAAGGGTGCACAGCAAGTGTGTTCTCATACCAAGTCTCTGATTCTTCCTAAGGAAGTGGGAGTAACACTCAGGTAGTGAGGTGAACAGAACAGTTTGGGTAGAACTAATTTTTGTGTTTCTTGCTCCCAATATCCTTCTTTGGTTTGAGAACTATTGCTGCATTCTTCTCCACCCCAACTCACCCCTGTTCTCATTTTTCTTTTTTAATATCACACTTATTAAATGTATTAAAAGTTTAATAGCTATTGAAATGCTGTGCTTTTCTACTCTTTGTACTTCCTTTCTCCATCTTTTGCTTTCAAGTAAACCAACTAATTTTAAAATGCTATTAAAATAACACTTTATTTGCTTCCTTTGCAATATAATCATGGGAGCATGAATTTTTCACGTTTTATAATGTTGGGATTGTATATTCACCTCTGCTTCTTGCTCTTCAAATGTAACTGAACCTACAGGAAATCCCCCCGAGTCCTTTGCTGCAGAGGCAACTCATTTCTTCTAATGTATATAAAACACCCCACAGCAAGACGTCACACCACTTACCTTGCTAGCCCCAGTGTCTGATCATGCACCACATTTCCAGTGCTGGGCCCTGAACATCCTATGCTTGTACAATCCACCACTGGGCTTCATTCCTTGGTTTCTGGTCCCAGGATTGGGAAGGCTAGGTTTGTTTTTATTTTGATAGATATTGGTATTACTCTCCAAAACAGCTTTAATATTTGTCAACCTTGTACCAGCAATATTTGAGAAAGGATAGTTTTCCCCACAGGGGATTCTAATCCTGGTTTTGTAGCACTCAGGCAGATAAGGGCCTGAGCAAAAATAGATTACACCAAAATAGCTACTTCATTGAGATTTGATAGAAAATCTTAAAGCATATCTAGAACATTATTTAAATCAATACATAAGGGCCAGCGAGAGCCTATTGGCCAAGCACCTGCTTAGGCAAGCATAGGGACCAGATTCCATCCCAGCACATGTAGTCAGCCCCGCCCCCTGGGCGCGCCGAGTCTGTGACCCAGACTGGGTGAGACAGCGCACACCTGTAATCCCAGCACTAGGGAGGCTGGAAACAGGAGTACCACTACCAGTTTGACATGCATAGTGACACCCTGTACCAACTACTTAAATAAATAGATAAATAAAACACACAGCACAGTTACCTTGGGAATAATGCATTATTCACAAAAGCTCATCCTCAATTTCTGATATTTGTAGGCAAGAGTCTAGCTTTACTGTAAATAAAACTATAATTATCAACAGTGTAAAGCTATTTAGGGGCTGGGGAGATAGCTCAGATAGCAGATAGCTCTGGTTAAGCTATCAGAACCTGGCAAGGGCAAGGTCCTGAGTTTATTTCTCAGTACTAAAAAATAAAACAAAATTAAAAAATAAAACTATTCATCATGACTATTAAGGAAACTCTCCTAAATCACCACATTCTATATTAAGGAATTCCAAATGAAACAAAGGGATAAAAATTCAAAATAATATTACAGTAGCTATTTGTGTAATGGTAATGTAAAAACAAAGGTTAACATCATCAAGTTATATAAACTGTACAAATTACCCTGAATGAGGTGGGGTGGAGGCACTCCATAATTGATGTATATATAAAACAAAGTTGGAACTGGGATCTGAAACTTGTTAACTGTTAGTCAATGATATCTAAGAACAAAGTTGGGTTTACTGATTCATTGTCACAAGGAAGACAGCATACTCTAGGGGGCACCTCTCTATGAAATTGTTAGGACCTACAGGATTTGGGCCTGGTTAGGTGATTGTGTGAGGGTATAGGCGTTCAGGGAAGTAGTCCCTTGCTCTGGACTGAGTGCCATCAGAAAGCAGGAGCAATTCAATGCCTTACTTGAAGAGAACATTCCATAAAGTTATTTATGATCAACTACCATTAGTACCAGGATAACTCTTAACTATCAGGAGCTGTTTGCCTCTTTTTCTTAATGAAGACATTGCCTTTGTAGGGACAACGTGATTGGGCCAGTCAACAGCTGAGTAACTTCCATCTAGTGCCCTGACCTGTCAGACCCTCATTCACCTACCTCCATGGTATCAGGGAAATGACTCGCATTTATAAATTAGCCCTTAGTCCTTAAAGGGAAGGAATATATAGCCAAATCAGAGGATTATTTGAGGCCTACGTTTGTTTGCCAAGCCCACCACAACAAAGTACCTCAAACTAAGTGACTTAAACATAAAAATAATCATTTTCTTATAACCCTCGCAGCCAAAATTCTGAGATCAGGGTGTCAGTAGAATTGATTCTTTCCAAGAATCACAAGGGATGTATTTCATGTCTCTCCTTCTGGCTTGCAGATGATCATCTTCTCCCAGCCTCTTCACATTATCCTGCTCCATAGATGTATATGTTCAATTTTCTCTTCTTGCCAGGGATAGAGCTCAGTGGCACAGTGCCTGCCTGGCAAGTGCAAGGTCCCAAGTTTGACTCCCAGTAAAAAAAAAAAAAAAAAAAAAAATCTCATATGGAGACCACATACTGAACCAACTAATTTAACTTTATCACCTCTTCTCCACCTTCAAAAAAAGGTTACCTTTTGAGATCTGAAGGGTAGGACTTTGATTAGGAATTTGAGGAAAGGGAAAAAAATTCATTTGTCTTTTAAATTTTATGTATTTGATGCAGTTTCACTACGTAGCTCAGTAGTGATCCTTCTGTCTCAGCCTCCCCAGCACCGGGATTACAGGCATGCACCACCACGTCATGATTCAGTAGCCGGCCTGGTACACCCTGGGTTGCGGGACCAACACAGCATGCAGTACCAGGAATCAGACCCAGGTCCTTGCAGTTGCCACGTAGGCACTTAGCTCTCCAATGAGCTCTCCCAAGCTGAAACAATTCATCTTATCAGGGGTTCTATTTCTCTTCTATGAAGATGGAAGTTTCCATTGTACAAGGAGCAAACCTATAATGACAGCTGATACAAATAGAATGTATTTTGTAATCAATTTTTTCTCTTTCCAAATGCCATGAAAGACAATGGCCTTACAACAGATGTGGTGGTACCCATGGCTGGTGGATTATGTCTTTGGGGCTTACAAACAGGCCTACTCTGCATTATTCTCCTAAGAATGGCATAAAGAGAATATATTTGGAAGAAACTAGACTGGCATGCACCACTAACCTAGAGAGAAAAAACTAAACAGGAATCATCACTAAGTGACCAAAGCAGCTGTGGGTCAGTAGTTTGCAGTCAGCTACAGAGTGGTTTTTAAATCTCTTCTTCAAAGTGACAGAGAAAGATAATTACTAGGAACTTGTACTCCTGCCGGTTGCCTTCCCAGCACAAGCTTTCCATTCCTTCTCAAGGCCCCTGATTTATTTGTGGCATACATCTATGTGATTCAGAGGCACTTCAGGGGAGCAGGTAACCTGACCAGTTCAGATGGGCAGAGGTCATCTGGGATTATGGAACAAGCAGACAGGACCAAGAACAGCAGTACTGCCACAAAGAAAGTCAACCTGAGAGCAAAGCCTATCAGTAGAGACAACAAAGTCGAAAGAACTGCAGAGAAGAAAGAACAGTCCAGATAACACTGTACCTGAAACCTATGCACTTGGGGACTTTTCAGTAAAATAAGCCAATAAATTCACTTTAAAAAAAATAATAAAGCTATCTGAGCTGGGGGTTTTGTTCACTGTAACTCAAAACATCTGGAAAGCTTTATCAGACTCTAAAATGCCTGTTCTTTCAAGTATGTATCAATTACTGTGTCAAGATATTTTATTAATTAATGTCCAGGATAAGAAACATTGATGAAGCTGTATTTTGAATTTTAGAAAAATGAAAGTGGGAATAATAGAAAGAAAAGATTTCCTGTGGAGCTTGGTTTTTTTGAGACAGGGTTTCACTATGCACTTCAGGTTGGCCTTGAACTTACTTTGTAATCCAGGCTGGCTTTGAACTCATAGCAATCCTGCCTCAGCCTTCAAAGTGCTGGGATTACAGGTGTGCACCACCATGCCTGGCTTGATTTCAGATTTTCGGTGTCATCAAAACCCTTGCCAAGGACTGGGGAGATAGCTCAGCAGCATAAGCACCTGCCTGGCAAGAGCAAGGTCACAAGTTCTATCCTTGGTACAAAAAAAAACCAAAAAAACAGCAGCTCCATTTTAGGAAAACAAAACAAAACAAAACCTTGCCAAGCCACAGAAACCTACATGCTCAGTGATGCATATGTAGCTAAAGAATGAGAAGGTAACATGCTCATAAAGGGTCCACTGTTTCTTGGAGAACTGATCTGTCTATCTCTTATTTTCTTTGGCCCCACGTTAGTCAGCTTTCCATCATTACAATAAAATCCTAAAAGAATTAACTTATAAGGAGTCAAGCTCTGGCTCAGGGGTTTGAAGGCTGCAGTTCATGACTGATTAGCCTCGCTGTGGTGGGCCTGTGATGAGGTAGCACAGCATGGTAGAAGCAGGCAGTGCAGACAACCACTCACCTCATGACAAAGTAAGAAAAGAGGAAGAAGAAGGGGCTAGGCTTCCACATACCCTGCGGGTATCTCCCTGTGATCTAAGGACTCCCCACTAAGCGCTGCTCTTAAGTTTGCACCACCACCCAGTAGCCCCACTGAAGGTACCAAGCCTTTAAGTGAAACTTATCTAAAATATAGCAACCCACAAGTACGTGGACCAATTTAAGTTACTTCTAAAATGTTGGGTGCAAAGCCCAGGTGGACACTGAGTTCCAAAGATTAAAGATGAATAGGAACACAGACTACAAAGGGAATGAATAATTTCAATTGACTGTCCATCAAGAACTGAAAAGGGGGGGCCAGTGAGATAGCTCAGCGGTCTAAAGCGCCTGCATAGGCAAACTTAGGCACAGCGGAATGCGGTTCAATCCCCAGCACCACATTCTTCCCGAACTCTGCCCTCATGGTGGGCTGAGCTGGCAAAAAAAAAAAAAAAAAAAACCTGAAAATGGGCACTAAGTTCAAAAACAATAATTCATTGTCTTGGGATCCCCTCAGAAAATCAACAATCTCAAGATATATCCAATTAAGTTCTCGTGAAAGGAAAAAGTAATGTTTATTTGGTAAGCTGAGCAACAAATTTGATGATAACAATACAAAATATAACAGCCACTATTAATTTTCTATTCTTGTTTTGAAATTCTGTACTATTTTTATTGTTCTATGTTGCTTTGTTCTTGTTGTTTCTGGGGGTGTTTTTGTTCTCTTTTTAAAAAAAATTTTTAAAAGAGAAGCAGAAACATCGCCCAGCAATCAGAATAACTGAAGGAAACAGGCTGGTAATGATTCATGTAGCCCAGAAATTACAAAGAGTAACAAATGCAAAGACAAATAGGTTTACTAAGAAAAGGCAAGCTTCTCATACTAGAAAGTATAACACTGAACATGAATATGTAAAAGCCAGAGGACTGCAAAGTTAAAGGGATACAAGAGGAAAATACAAAATGAACAGGAGCATTAGTAACTGCAATAGCAGCAGGCAAGGCAGAAAGGCATGTATAATAAAAATACACTTAGGTATATGCTGGCAGAGGACGAGAAGCCAGGTTAAAATAATGTGCATTTATTAACACTACTTCTGGAAAAGACAGCTCTCCAGACATGAAGACACAAAAGACAAGCACCCAAATGAATCAGTACTATCACAACTTTGTTTCTAGTTCCCCGTGACCAGTAGCTGTTATCACTCCCCAGGGAAAAAGGATCTCTACATCATGCGCAAAGTGAAAATAACACGCACTACTTTGGTCCTCTATTAGTCAGCTTTCCTATTGCTAGGACAGAGTACCTGACACCTGCAACTTCAAGGAGGAGAGTTTTGGCTCAAGTTTCAGAAGGTTCCGTTCATGATTGGCTGGCTCAAAGACAGAAAGAAGTGTCATGGCAGAAGGGTATGGTGAAGAAAAGCTGCTCGTTTAATGGCATCCAGGGAGCACAATACAGGTAAAAAGTGACAGACAGATACTCATCCTCTAACGGCACACCTTCCCCAACTGGGCCCCACCTCCTGAGAGCACAGTCAGCTAGAACATCCTCATGATTTGATCACCTCTCTAGGAGCCTCTTAACTCAGTGAAGTAGACAATTTAGATTAACTGGCACAAGTCTTTTATACAAATACCAGAATGGCAGAATGGACTGCACATTCCATCAAGGATTCTATTGAACGTTGGCAAACTTAGGCAGGTGCAGGGGAACACAGTTCAATCCCCAGCACCACATGCTGCCCCAAGTCTGCCCTCAGGGTGGGCTGAGCGGGCCAAAAAAAAAAAAAAAAGCTCAAACCGAGATATAGCTCCATCTTTTTTTTTTTTTTTTTTTTTTTGAGACAGGAAACTGGGCTCCACTGCTCCCTCTTCTGGCCACCTCCATTCTTCTTTCCAGGGTATAGGGACAATGGTGCAGGGCTTTAATCCAATGGCATATTCAGAAGTTATAACACGACTCAGATAAAAAGCAAAACAAAACAAAAATCAATGGAGCTTGCCAACACTTAATACCATTTATCTTTTTGATTATGGCTATCATGGTGATATAAAGTATAATCTCACTGTGGTTTTGAATTGTATTTACTTGATGACAAATAATGTCAGCACCCCTCATGTGTACGTTGTCTATCTGTGTATATTTGAAGAAATGTCTTTTGAACTCAGTTAACTATGAAATCTGAAAGTTCACCATAAATTCCTGATAGTATTAATAAAATAAAGACTAATATTAATGGCAGTGACCCTATATTAAGAAATGGTGTTTTTAAAAAATACTGTGCTTATTTAGCTATTTTCTCCCAATTTGTCAGCTAGTCTTTTATTTAAAAGATGTCTGATATTCAGACTAAAGCACCTGCTTTAGGTAGGTAGGTACAGCGACCAAGGTTCGAATGCCAGCACGTTGTGCCAGCCCCACTTCCGGGATGCACTGAGATGGCAACAGAGACTAGGCGTGTTGACACCTGCCTGTAATCCCAGCGCTTGGGAGGCTGAAAACAGGAGGATTACTATCACTACAATCTGTGTAGTGAGATCCTATAGACCCTGTACTAAATACATCAAAAAAAAAAAAAGATGTCTGATATTTCTGTAACTTAAGAAACTTCAAATCCAATTGTAAATGTTAATTATGCCACCTTTCATTTTTTAAAAGATACCTCTCAATTAAATGGCAAAAAAAAAAAAATTCAAATGGAGCAATATTTCTTTATTTTCTTTTGTAACTGGGGTTTAAACTGAGGTCATTCACACCGAGATATATTCCTCTTTTTTTTTGAGACAGTGCTTCTCTAAGGCACTAAGTTGCCTGGACTGGTCTCAAGCTCACAATGCTGTCAGCCTCTCAGACTGCTAGGATTACACGTGTGCACCACCACATCTAGCCTTTATCCCTTTCTCAGCATACCAACTTTACTCTTAATATTTGATAGTCCCATAAATCATTTCTGAGCTTTCTATAATTATTCTGACTCTCTAATTTTCTATGTTGTGTCAGGTATACTAGCCACAAGTCTAATATTGCTGAGCTAAATTGCTTCATATTTTTCAGAGAAAAGAAGGTATCGATGTACCTGTGGTTATTTGTTTAGATCATATGAGTAAAGTCTACAGAAAAATCATTATTTTCCTTTTCTAAACACAGCACTATGATAGCAAGTGATAAAACAAGACTGATCAAAATTAAATGGAAAATCCTATGAGGTTATAGGGGGAAGTAAGAAAAACATTATGAAGAAATAGGTTCTTTTTTCATTTTGCAGAACAACAAAATGCCACCTACACTAAGATTTTAGATCATTTGCTCACCCACTGTCTGGGGAAGGCAGCCTGCTGTCCCTTTCCACTAAGTGTGGAAATTATGTTGGAATGAGAAGACACCAAAAGCCCATATATAAATATAAATGCTTTACTTGTTGCTCTTCCTAATAACTTAGAAAAACCTAATAGAATCATTTTGATAGATGGAAAGTTAGTGCTGAGTCAGCTTCCGAGGTGAATTAGTTTTCTAGGAAAAGAGCACTGTAGCAGCACATTTCTATCTGTGATGCACAAAAGGTATGCACTGGACACAGCAGGTATGCTGCGCTCATGCAGGGCAAACCAAATCTCCCCTTTCACTCTTTGGGCTGGGTCTGAGAAAAGATTACAGATGAACTAAGGCAAGGGCAATGCCAAAAACAAAGAGAGACGGATTAATGAAGTAAGGATTATTATTTAATAAACTCAGATGTTTCTATGACAATTTTCTGGGTTCTCAACCCAAACCTGAGAAGAAAGGGCAGAGGCCAATTAAGGAATGCAATGGACAGAACCACTGGAAGGTGGAGTGATGAGTTTCAGTGAATATTTTTTTTAAATGAGCATTACCAGTCCTTTAGTATTTTCTGTTTAAATCGCCAGTATTTCAGGGTTTTCAGATTTTCTTCAAACTGTTTGAAGGCTCTTCATTTATTCCTAGCATATAAAGAAAATATAAAGCTCTTAGGAAAAAAATCATTCTAGCCTTAGGAGACAGCACATGATATATCTTCCAATAAGCACCAAAAGGCAGTGAGTCATATCTATCTCTTGTCTTCTTTCTACCATGACTTAAGATTTGTAAGAGGAAAAATACCTTGTAATACCTGTGTAAGAGGAAAAATACCTGTGTAAGAGGAAAAATACCTTGTAATGTGTTGATTAGAGCTCTTCAGAGGAACAGTGCTAACATAATGTGTTTATAATTATGAGGACATTTATTAGGTTGCCTTACACTAGCAGAGGCTGGGGAGGACATAGTCTACAAAGGTCTGTGGAAGGTCTGTGGCAGTCTGGGGAAGGTGTTGGAAAACCTATTCTTGCTCAGGATAAAAAGCTACAAGTCTCAGAAAAAGAAAATCTAATAATGCAGCTGCAGTCAGAGCTAGAAGCATGGAAACGTCCTAGAGAGTTCCTGGTGCATGTCTACATTCAGAGGCTGAAGGATACGGAGTTTAGGGGCCCCGGGAGATAGCTTAGCATCATAAGAGCCTGCCTGGCAAGAACAAGGTCCTAAGACCGGGGAGATGGCTCAGTAGAATAAGTGCTTGCCTGGCAAGCAAGTGCAAGGGCCTGAGTTCAATCCC
>NDGN011550986.1:12525-23384 GCA_002564285.1 Tympanoctomys barrerae | reverse complement strand
TTTTTTTTTTTTTTGGCAGTACCAGGAATTGAACTCAGGACCCTGCTTATTCTACTGAGCTTATTCTACTGAGTGCTTATTCTACTGAGCTATCCCCCCGGCCCCTGAATTATATTATTTCTAAGAAAAAGACTAGCCCCCGGTAATGGTCTGCCTTTGCCATCCCAGCAACCAGCCTGGCCTCCAAGTGAGTTCAAGGAGGGCCTGAGCCACAGAGGGAAGCCGTGTCTCAGAAAGACTGGGACGAAAAGAAAAGAAGAATGTCATTAGCATGGAGATTTCTAGTAAAAAAAAGAAAAGACAAAATGTCCTTTAATTCTGTTAATTCTGTTATTAAGTCAGTCCTGATAACTCATGTGGGTTATCAATTTAGGTATTTTATTTTAAAAACTGTGCTTGTTGTATACTGATATTTTTTAAATCTTTGTCTTCTACTGTGAGGTCACTGATAACATTTCAGTGTTCTCATTCAGCAGAGATGTGTTATCCGATACTGGCGTGCATCATAATTAATAAAGTCATGCTCAAGCGGCGACACTTTGGTGAGTGATACTGATCAACATGCAGGATGGTGGTCTCATGAGAGTATATTGCTTATTGATGTAGAAGGCACTTGTAGTGTAAGTGTGCCCTATGATGTTTTTGCATCATGAGGGATTAGGAGATTTTGTCATCATCTGTACATCATGAAGTGTACTTACATAAATTAAGGTAGCTCAAAGTCACTAGCTGCTATAAGCCTATAGACTATCTAGATAGATAGATAGATAGATCTCTGTCTATCTATCACCTATTTCTTTGTTATGTGGTCAGGATTGTGGATTTTGTCTTTGAGGAGTTTGCAGTCGAGCATAGGAGAAAGACATAAAGGTAACTCCAATTCAGATTGTTTATGACATGAAGGGACTTTGGTGGCATTCTGAGGACACTGTAAGGGTGACAGCTGTGGCTTGGGTCATATACACTTCTTTCATGAAGCCCCGAATTTTATGGGTCCAAACTGTAATTTACTGTTATTTCTTATTGGTGTATACTTATTATGAGTGATGTCAATACTATATAATAAAGATGAAAATTTACATGACAGGAATTAAAATACCAGGCACATAAGGCCTGAAGAATTTGAAATTTTCTCCTTTATAGACCCAGATAATTTCTCTGTGAATTGGAATATTACAGAATCTAAGAAATTACGTTTCAGTGACTCAAAATCATGATTCTGTTTATGATCCAAACATTTTCTAAACCCAAAGGGGAGGAATTAATCTTTTTTGACATGTCAGATGCTTATAACATTTTTTTAAAAGATTCTCCAGTGGAGAATGCATTTGTTATTAAAGAATATATAGTTCTGACTAGACTACCGATTTTGCTTTGGGACTGAGCTTGTGATTTCTCTGAGCGTCTGAGCATGGCAGCAAGAGCGACTAGCGCAGCCAGCACAGAGCAGGAAGTTACAGCGCGCTTGCACCGCAGTCACGGGGCATGCTTCTTGGACCTTGTTACTATCATCCAGTTTCAGTTGAAGCTTAATTTTGGTTTTGTTAAAAGGGGAAAGTGCAGAGTGTTGGGTAGAATGAAAAATACGTATACAGTACTCTAACGTGAGTGTCTGCTTATGTAAATGTATTAATAAAATAATCAAATTTATTCTTCCACAGTTCTTCTTTACAGTGCTTGATGCTCAATAAGATGATACTGAAATATAAAGTAGGTACAGATAGAAAATGCCTTTGCATTGCCAAGAATTTACTAAAGGGGTTAGGCTACCCTGTGTACACTGGATTTCTGTGTTGAGCAGAATACCTTAGAAAATTCCGCTTCTTCCCAGACGTTGTCACTGAGTAGTCCTTCCACTTTCTTTTCCTGTCATTTCTTTCTGCTTAGACATGGCAGGGCAAGCCGCAGAGGCCCAGCGGTACCACTGTGCCCCACTGCTCATCCACACCCTCTGGCTGCGTTTCTGCCTCGGGGCTCCAACCCTGTTGTATGAATTACTCAGGCTAGTTTGATTTTCTGTAGAAATATTGTTAAGTATGTCGCCGCTCTTAAGGGTTATAAATTCTTAATGCAAGTGCTTCTGTGAGACTCTCGAGATTATTTGTAATATTTTGTGGTTGTGTATGTGTGGTGGAGATGTGTGTACAGCTTTCAGCTGTTTCTCAAGAGGCCCTGGGATACCATGCAGAAGAAAACGGAGCTGATTCTGAGATTTTCACCAACACTATCATATCTTCTTTTTTAAAAACAAAGCTTTAAACTTTGAACAGCAGCACAAGACATAGTAATGCCTGATTCGTTTGGGCACGTGCAAGATATTTTGGTGTTCTTGGAATTTATCCTGGGGTGTCATGAGATGTCTCTGCCAGTTTTGAATGGTAAAAGCAAAGTCACTGAGATCCTTTTATTTTGAGGTGATGCTGGTCCTGTGTGTGAGCCAAGGGGGTATGTGTCACCTACAGGGAATAAATCCTAACTCTGTCAGCAAGCTGTAAGAACTATGTGATCCCAGAACCCTAAAGGGTATATCTAGGTTTTGAAATGTTTGATGCTTACCTTTTTTCCTTTAAATATTTCTCCAAGATGGACAGATTAAACACATTTGAGCAAATAATAGGTGTAATTGCTCCAAGAAAACTGGCTTACCTTCTGTTTGATAATATTCAAGTGGAATGATGCAGAAAACAGCAGAACTAGGCAAGGAAGTTGGACCCAAATTACACATAGGTAGAAATCATTTATTCATTCCAGCATGAGATTTTCCTTTATATACTTCTTTTCTGCTAAAATGATCCAAAGGAATGATTCATGAAAAGTGGGTCTATCTCCTGGTGGTATAACAAGTTAATAATATGCCTATCATTGGGTTTTTTTTTTCAGTGTATGTGTCTTTATTATTGTGGAAGCAAATTGTGATTTAACTTATTTTTTATCTACTTAGCATTTTTGTAGATGGTTTTCTTTTGCAAACTAAACTTGGCTTAGAGAAGTACTTTTATTAATCTGGTAATATGTTTTAAGGAAACTACAAATTAAATATTAACTTATTCTCCAGGCACTCTAGTGGATTAGTGATAAGCACGGCTGTAACTTGAAAACTGAAGCATATTTTTCCTGGAGATTCTAGGACCTACTGTTTCTAGAGTCTCCATGATTAAACAGTTTCATATAATTTAAATTTAGCAAACAAAGAACTTAGGCATGGCATTTTAATAAGGGGTTTGTCTTGTACTAGAAACACATACTTGAATAAATACAGTTCTTTCAAAGGGCACATTGAGGACACTTTTATAACTTAAATGTATCTGTTCTTTAATCTTGCACTGTACTCTCTTCAGTGTTCTGTAAGTCAAGAAGTAGAAATTTATATTCTTAGTACATTTATACCTTTTTGAACCACTTCCTCCTCTGGGTAGCCTTCCTCTGGTTTTTAAACTTAACATACCATGAACTAAAATGACATACATCAATACAGCATTTTATTTATTGATGATAATTAAAAAGGAAAAGTTGAGCTGGGGATACAGTTCAGTGGCACAGCACCTGCCTGTCACACGTGAGGTCCTGAGTTCAATTCTTGATACCAATAAATAAATAGATACATATTTACATACATACAGTATAGTGGATGAACAAAGAGAAACAGTACATGTGCTATAAATTAGCAGAAAGAATGAACATTAAACAGAAGAGTCAGTTGGTGGATGGTTCCTTGTATTTAACATACTCTTCTGTGGATATTTTCCTTGATTCCTCTAGGCAGACTTTTAAAAAAAAATATGGTGTCACAGATTTGTTTTATATTTGGAGATACATGGGTATGGATAATAGTTTAGTTCTGGTGGTTTTGATTTGGGAAGACTTCTGTGTTATTATCAGAAAAAGACATACAGCTAGGCATAGACCAGCTTAGTAAGTTCATATTGGGAAATATATGATACGTAAAGAATTCTTGTCCTCTGAGGGGATAGTGATGATTACGACATAAAAAAGTAAGGTTCCTTTTCCAGGAGCATAGATGTGCTTGTCTTGGTTTATACTAATGCCTATACACAGAAATGGGTAATCCAGGTTTTAAGGTTTGAGGATGAAGATTTAACAACTACGTAAGCTCACTTAAAAATAATAATTTTTTGACCCAATAGTGTCCACCAAGATTTATCTCTGTATACAGTCATCAGCCTTGAAACACATGCGACACACATACACACATTCATCCTCCATTATTCCTGTGGTGTTATAGATTTTTAAAATACAAAGGCATCATGTTTTGACTGAGATTGTTCAAACTGTATTAAGCTGTCATCCGAGGGTTTTGGTGTTTCCTTGTACTACTGTCACATGAGGAACCTGTCGTAATGTGCCTTCCAGACCACTATCAGGTGTCTCCCGTACACAGCCACGTGACCAGTCTTACAGTGTCTTTTGCTCTTTGACAATATCGGCGTATGAGAGTAGGCTTCTTAATCACAGACTGTTGGATCCAATACATCATTTTCTCCCCAGCCATGATAATAACCCAGGGTTTGAAAGTGAAAATTTTATTTTGATAACAAGATTGTTTTCATATACACACAAACATAAGCTGCAGAGGCACTACTTTTGTAAATCAGCCTGTCCGTGGGGACTTCTGCCAGATACTTAAGGCTCCATGAGCAAGCAGTCTTTGGGATTGTGAAATAACATCATGGTTATATGTGGGTCTGGAGTATCCTACTTATCAAATTTAAATTTACCCCACATAGATTTATATTAGCTGTCAGTATATTTACGTGCAGAAAACAATTGTGGCTGAATAAGCTACAGCATAGATGTATGACAATCAGTGGATGGAACTACTGAAAAAAAAAAAAAAAAAGAAAAAGAAAGAAATCCTTTTTCTCCCATTCTGGAAGTGTGATTCCACAGATGCCTACTTCAAATAGAGGCTGCTGTTTGTCTATTCAGAAAATTTTTCTTCAGAAGTAAATAACATAGAAGTATATGATAGATGGTGGCACACACTTTAATAGAATTCATAAAATAATGTATTCATTTATAACAGATTTGAGTTTTTAATCAGTTGTTTTAAGTCCGTCAGATTTCTTTCTGGTAACTTGAATGCAATTTTGTCCAGCATCAGAGCTGATGCTTTTGGTTATTAGTGGTGCCAGTGGCTTCCTTTGTTTTGTGAAGGGAAACCTGTGAGTGGGCTGTGTGTGCATGATGAGCTGTATGTGTCAGAAGTTGACAGACGAAGCTTGTGTGATTCTCACGTGCAGGACCTTGGCTGGCGATGCCACTTGGTGAAAGCCAGATGTGTCCCTGGCTGGGAACTTCACGCACACGCTAATTCACGCTTGCATGCCAGGTGCGGCAGATCAGAGCTCTACTCATATTTAAAAGCAAGGGTCCTGCTTGGAATGTCTGTGATTCTGGTCTTCTAAATGCATACTGCTTCTCATGTCATATCAATTATTGCTATACTCTCTCTCTCTCTCTCAAGTAAATATTTGTTTTTTAAAAAAGGTAATAAAGTAAGAGTCAAAAAATAAATAAATAAATAAAAGCAAGGGAATAGCAGGCTTGGCCAGCGTAAGTCATTGGGCCAGGGTCAGGTGACAAGGCTGAGAGGTGAGCTCCAAATCAGAAACTTTATTTTCCTCTCCAGACTTCTGACAAGAGACCTCTTTATTTTAAATGAGATGGTTAACATTGTTTTTGAGCTTCATGACCAGCCGCCCTGCCAATGTCACCCCAAGGCCGGGTGGACCCCCGTGCTGCAGGTGAGTTTTGAGGACTTCATTGTTTGTCCGGGATGGGATGATGAGGGTCCACTGAGCATGTGGCCCTGCCCTTCCTGGGGCAGGGCTGGACTGCTGACTACGCACCTTGGGGGGTGTGCTGCCACTGTGTAGGGGTGAAGTAATTTCTATGTGTGTGGATGTATGACTATCTTAGCTGCTGTAATTTATATAATAATTATCCAAGTGCTGTAATAGTATTCTTAAAGGGTGGTGAAAGCGGTGCTCATGTCTAAATGAAGAACACCATGGAATGAACCCCGGGAGCGTCACTAGCGTGTGGTCCTTCTGTGCATTGCATGGTTTTCTCTCCAGTGACTGTTTTCTAACATAGTAAGATATTGCTGAGACACATAAGCCAGTAAGGAGAGTGACATTAGGCCCTCTGGTATGACTCAAATTCATATGTTACAGCCATGGTCTTCTCACATGGGACTTTGGATACAGGAGCAGTGTGCATACACCTTAAAAGTATAAATAATTTCTTAATGTTTAAAGGCAAAACACTTGAAGTCACTCATGGTGGCACATACCTATACTGTCAGCAGTCCAAGAGATCGACGCAGGAAGATTGCAAGGTGGAAAGCAGCATGGGAAACTTAGAGACTTGGTATAAATAAAAATTAAACACTTTGGGCTGGGGATATAGCTCTGGGGCACAGTGCCAGTGTGGCAAGCACAAGGTCCCAAGATCGATTTCTGGTACCAAAAAGAAAGAAAAAAAAAAAAAAAAAACCTCCAAAAAACTTAAACACTTAATCCATTTTTCTTTGCCTATCTATCTTTTTTAAAGTTAAAGTAGTTTAATTTTGAACAGATTGTCCTTTTGTAACCACTTGTGTTTGTCATATCTCACACACACCTATAATGCAAGCATCTGGGGAGGCTGAGGCGAAAGGATCATGAGTTCAGTTCACACCTAGATGATTGATCCAGGGAGACTTTGTGTTCAAATTTTAAAAAGGGGTGAGCTATAGTCCCATGGTAGAAAGTCCTTGGGTTTGACCCTCAGTACCAGACCCCCCAGTTACATTCTATACTTTAGAAAGAATAAAGTAATATATGTATATATGCATGTACTTATGTTTTATTGATATATGTCAACAACCTCTTAGATAAGTTTTATAGTGATTTTGATAAAGTAGGTTCAGCATAATTTTTTTGGATTGGGTTATAAACATTAAAATGAATTTGTGTTGATGAAAATATATCAATGCTTCTGTATATACCTTTTTTTTTTTTTTTTTTTTTTGGCAGAACCAGGGATTGAACTCAAGCCCTTACGCTTGCCAAGAAAGCGATTATTCTACTGAGCCATCTCCCCAGCCCCACCAAAATTTTAAAATAGTGCAACTAGGGTTTTTATTGTAAACTAGCTTTAAAAAGCAGGATTTAAAATTTTTTAGTATGTAAAAACCGTGGCTGCTTTGCCCACCATCCTAGAAGGCAGGCAGGCAGAGGAAACCTACTAACCCCTCTCCCCACCATCGCCTGAGCTTGCCTGAACTGTGACCACCTCTCTTACCAGTAGTGGAGGCATTGCAGAGCCCTGCCCGGCCCTCCCACTGTCATGGAAGCCTTGCCCACCTGCACCCCATTATCTGCCATCACTGCTGAATCCTGGAGAATAGTCAGAGCCTAAAAAATGTCAAAACAAAGGAGAAAAAGGCAATCTCAATCATACAGCCCACCCAGCACGAGTCCAGGAGACAAGGTCATAGAAGAACTTGGATGTCATACAACTGAAATTTCTGAAATGATAGCAAGTGTAGTAAAGGAACAACTCCATTAGGCTATAGAAGAAATCAGATCAGAAATCATCTTCCAGGTAGAAAAAGAAATTACAACAATCATCAAAGAATTGCCGAGCACATCTAAAAAAGACATAGATTAAAAAATAAAGGAGAATAGGAAAATGATGGAAACACTGAAAGAACAGTACAGGAAAGAATTAACCAGATTCAAACAGATATCCAGAAACTTAAAAATTCCTTTGAAAGGTAGCAAAAGCACTTGAACGAAACTGAAGATAGAATTTCAGATCTTGAAGATAGCCTTCCAGCTAGTGACCATATTAGGAAAGATCTCTTAAACATAACAAGGAACCAGGAAATACCAATCCAACAGCCACAAGATGATGCAAAGAAAAACAGTTATTAAGACACATAGGTATCAATGTAATGGCAGGAGTCAACACAAATGACATAAAAGGAATATTTGCTGAAGTAGTAGAAGAAACTTTCCCAACCATGGGAAAAGAATCTGACACACAGTTAAGTAAAATCAATATAAATCTATACCCAGACACATAACAATCAAGATCACATAAATCCTGCAAATGAACAGAATTTTAAAACCTGTTAGAGAAAAGAAACAGGTCGTCTATAATGGAGAGGTGATCTGTGGCTCCTGGGTCACACCTAACAGTCAAAACATCCTGCGTGCTGTTTGTGCTCTACAGCTCTATATCCAGAGGTCAGTGTCAGTTATTCATGATTATAGTGGGGATATTTGAAAAAAAAAAAGCTTCCTACTCTGAACCTAGTCATAAATTAACTGAGAGAGACTTCCAGAGTTTTGATAAATAAAAATTGACAAATGAAAAGAAGCATACTGGCAGAGTGGATAAAGAAACAGAATCCAACAATATGCTGCATATAAGAAATACATTTAACTCTAAAAGAACTTAATAGACTAGAAGTTAAAGGATGGAAGCAATACTCCATGTCACAAGAAGCCAGAAAAAAAAGGGTAGCTATTCTGGTTGCTCACAATGTAAACTTCAAACCAAGGCTGATTAAAAGAGATAAAGATGGTCACTACTTACTTGTTAGGGGGGAAACTGCAAGAAATCATAAATATATATGCACCTAATGTAAGAACACCCAATTATATAAGACAAATTTTAACAGACATGAAAAATCAAATGAGCAATAACACAGTTATACTGGGGCACTTTACCACCCCATTGCCACAAAAATATGGATCAACTAGGGAAAAAAAAATCAGCAAAGAAATAAAAGAGCAAAACAAAACCTGTGAAGAAATGGGTTTAATAGACCTTAACAGTATTCCTCCCAACAGCATCAAAATACATATTCTTCTCAGCTGCACACATAGTATTCTCCAAAATAGACCATATGCTAGCACATAAAGGGTGCTTGAGTAGATGCATTGCAACTGCAGTTATCCCATGCATATTATCCAACCATAGTGCAATGAAACTGGAAATTATTGACAAAAGAGAAAGCAAAAACTCCATAAAGGCATAGAAACTAAACAACACCCCTCTGAACAATCAGTACATCACAGATGAAATTAAAGAAGAAAGGAAGCAATATTTACAGTCAAACAAAAATGCAGATACAACTTACTGGAATCTATAAGATGCAATGAAAGCTGTCTTAAGAGGAAAATTTATAGTGGTACAGTCTCACATCAGGAAAAGAGAACAAGTCAAAATAATCAAGCTCATGCTGCACCTCAACTCCTAGAGAAAAAGAACAAGTCAAGCCCGAAGCCCAAAGAAGGCAGGAAATTATAAAGATCAGAGAAGAAATAAATGTAATGGAGACAAATAATACAAAGAATTAATGATTTGAAAAATTGGTTCTCTGAAAGGATAAATAAAATTACTAAACTCCTAGTTAATTTTATCACAAAAAAGAAAAAAATCAAATTCATACAATAAGGAATGAAAATGGTGAAATTACTATGGACCCTATAGAAATTCACATAATCAATACCTATTTTCAAAGTCTTTACTCTCACAGGATGGAAAACACAGAAGAAAGGGACAGATTCCAAGATACATATGTAATGCCAAAGTGGAATCAAGATATAAAAACTTTGAAATTTTTATCAGTCAGTGAAATCAGTCAATATCAGTCAATGACATTGAAAATGTAATTTAAAAAAATCTAACAAAAACCCAGGTCCTGATGGATTCACAGCTGAACTCTATAAGAAATTTAGAGAAGATTTAATGCCAATTCTTCTTGAGTTCTTCAGTGAAATTAAAAGGAAAGCAATTCTCTCAAACTCGTTCTTGGAGGCAAACATCACTCTGATACCAAAACAGTGAAGGACCCAACCAAAAATGAGAACTATAGGCCAATCTGCCTAGTGAACACAGATGCAAAAATCCTCAACAGTAGCAATACAGAATGCAGTAAATCATCAAGAAGATTATACATCATAACCAATTGGAATTCATTCAGGGAATACAGGGTTGGTTCCAAATATGCAAATCCATCAACAGAGCTGAAGACAGAAACCTCATGGTCATCTCAGTAGATGTAGAAAAAGCTTTCAACAAAGTCCAACACTCATTGATGGTTAAAAAAAAAAAAACCTGCAGAAAATTGAAGTAGTCTTTTCTCAACCTGATAAAAGCAATCTATCACAAACAAACAGCCAACATCATACTAAATGGACCAAAACTTGAAAACCATCACTTTAAAATCAGGAACAAGGGGCCAGGGAGATGGCTCAGTAGAATAAGCACTTGCCTGGCAAGTGCCAGGGCCTGAGTTCAATCCCTGGTTCCGCCAAAAAATAAAATAAAATAAAATCAGGAACAAGATAAGAATGTCCACATTCACCATTCCTATTCAGTATAGTTCTAGAAGCAGCCAGATCAATCAGACAAGAGAGAGAAATGAAAGTTATAATCATTGGCAAGGACTAAGTGAAATCATTATTTGCAGATGACATAATTTCTGCATAGAAGACCCCTCAAACCTCCACTAACACTTGTAGATTTAATATCCAAATTCAGTAGCCAGGCAGAATACAAAGTCAACACTCAAAAATCAATAATAGCATTACTATACCTAAACAACAAGCACGCCAAGAGAAATTAGGGAAACCATGTCTTTTTCAGTAACGTTCAAAAAAAAAAAAAGAAATACTTAGAAATCAATCTCACAAAGGAAATGATGAAAGACGTAGTAAAACTTATACTACTCTGAAAAAAAGAGATCAAAGTAGATATCACAAAATGGACAGATAGGGGGCCGGGGAGATGGCTCAGTGAAATAAGCGCTTCCCTGGCAAGTGCAAGGGCCTGAGTTC
>NDGN011550984.1:1187-11206 GCA_002564285.1 Tympanoctomys barrerae | reverse complement strand
GGAGGTGCACCCCCACTGAGAACGCAGATCTGGAGGTGCACCCCCACTGAGAACGCAGATCTGGGGGCAGATCAGCCTGGTTCAGGTCCTGCCTCCTCTGTCCGCTCCTAACCTGCGAGGCGTGGGCCTTGGTGGTAGCTGTAGGTGGGCTGGTGTTCAGATTAAATGAAGCAGCGTCTGCAAGACTCATCTTATCCGTTCTATAGATACGAGATACCAGCACTGAGCTGGTGTTTAGAGATTAGCGAGACCTAAGGTGAGCGTAGTCCCTGCGCCCCGGGAGGGTGTTACCACAGAAGGGCAGCGAGACTGAAGGGCCAGCGCTGCGGCCTTCCCGAGTGCCACGTTCTCGGTTGGCCTTCTGCACCCAGCGGCACTACGTCTGCTCTGTCCCTGGTCTTCACCCTTCTTTCTGGCTGTGGTTTCAACCCTCAGACACTCTGCCTGGCTTCCCAGTAACTCTGAAAGGATCGCAGCTCGCAGCTCAAGGTCAGAGCTGCCCGCCCACCTCCCTGCTGGCAGCCCTGCAGGGTAGGGAGGCTCCCGAGCACAGCTGGCACATGCAGGGTTTGCACCTTTGAGTGGTGACCTGCTGGAGGCCCGCTGCCGCCCTTCCACGGAGTGCAGCCCCAGCTTGAGCCTAGAGTATGGCCAGCCTCGCATGTACTCCTGAGTTAGGGGGCACAGAGATCTACCCCGGCATCTACACTAGCATTGCCTGGAGATGGGCACCTTGGCCTCCCCAGCCCAGGACAGCTTATCCAACGTCTGCTTGGCGTGCAGCCTTGTTGGGGCCCTGGGAACCCAGCGCTGCTTTCCAGCAGCACCAAGTGAGATGGAAGATGCGAGAGGAACAGAGAGACCAGCAATGTCACTGGGGAAACAAGGAGAATGGGATTTCTAGGCAGGGCCCCTCAGACCCCCATCTACTGCTACCTCCTGACCTAGTTTCTGCATGGGAGCCAGAAGGAGGAACAGGCCAGGAGGGTCCAAAAATGTCCCTGTCAGTCTTGCTGGGCTCAAATGCAGTGATTGAGGCGATGGGCCAGCAGGCCGGGCCAGCCCAGTCTCCTTCAGGCCTCCCCCAAGGACCACAGGGTGGTGGAAGAGGATGGCGATAGGGCGGGAGCTGGGAGAGGAGAGGCGGATTCCCTCCCTGGGAGAAAGCCCACTGGTGTGCGGTGAGATTAAAACTATCACTCCTGCCTGAATTGGCCTCTTCCATTGGTTTGCTAAATATTTAAAGACTCCTTATTAAAAGAGTTACCATCTTTAACATGTCAGCCCATCATCCGTCATGGGCTTCCTTGGGATGTGGCCTCGAGCCAGGACCAGGCATCCCAGCCAGAGGTGGCTTTCGCCCGGGGATGCGTGATGGCCTGGGGTGGTTTGTGGAGACCTACCCTGTGCCCAGCACTCCAGGTGCCCAGGTGTCTGCTGGCTTGGCCTGGGCTCCTACGGCCACCATAGCTGCTGCGATGTGACAGGCCGGCAGCAGCCCAGCAGCCTCCATAGTGTGGGCAGTGAGCGCTGCCATCAGCACCACGGGAGGTCTGCCCTACCCTGGCTCTGTCTGCTGCTTTCTCTCCCCCGGCACCGGGCTGGGCTATGGAGGGCCAGGGTCTGCTGTGGGGACTCACAGCCCAGGGAGAAGGGGGGTCTCTTGGTGCTGGGGGGAGCTCTGGGCCTGCCAGGCTAGCAGCAAGCAGAGGGTTGTGAGGCCCTGCAGGAGCAGCATCTAATTCTGCCTGGGATGGATGTTGGAGCCAGGTGGGAGAGGCCGGTGTTGGGTTGGGATTAGGGCTAGAGCTTAGGGTTAGATATTACATTCCCTAGAAGGATGAACACAAGTTCACCAAAACACTGCTGCCCCCCTCTGAAAGCAAAGCAAAGTAGATGCAAAGACATAGCTCTCAGAGTATGCTATTTGTTCAGGGATTCATTCAACAAACAATTAAGTGCCGATTATATCAGAAGCTGTCCCAGCCCCAGGAATGATTGACACATCCCCCCCCCCCGCAATAAAATGTGTAACCTAGGGAACAAGAGAGCCTGTGATGCAGGGGCTGTGATGAAGGCCTAGCCTGGTCCCTCCATGGCACAGGGGCACCATCAGCTCTGCCGCCCCTTTCTCTGGGAGAGGAGAACAGCTAAGCAGGTTTTGAAGGGTTCGCCCAAGCCCCCAGGATACTGGGAAGCACGGTGTGACCAGGCACTGGAGGGAAGTGGCGGTGTGTGAAGCTGAAGAAGGGGCTGCTGGATGCTGGGGAAAGGCTCGGGCTCCCACTGGAAGGGCTGGGGGACCTGGAGACAGGCAGAGGGGAAGCCAGCTGCCAGGGGCAGGGGTCTGGGGTGGCTGGAGCCCAGGGCTGTGGTGAGGCCAGTGGGCTGCGATCCAGTGGGGACCAAGGGGTACTCAGCCAGGGACATCTCACTGCCACAGGGTGCTGGGAGACAGGGCCTGAGGCCCAAGGGATGCAAGTCCTTGGAAAGGGGGGCCCCGTGTCCCCACTGGAGCTAGAAGGACTTAGCAGCCCTCTCCTGGTGGGCATGGCCTGCATGATGCTGGAGGAGCCAGAGATAAGATGGGGACACAGGCATAGGACAAGGACCCAGCTTGACCTTCAGTCACCATCCCATTCCCATGTGGCCCTTGGCTTGGGTTTCCTAGGTCCTTTCTGAAGATCTGAGGGGACAAACCTCTCCATGTGCTGCAGGCTTGGATGCCTGGGCTGGGGACAGAGGCTAGGAGGTGTCACCTGATGGTGGCTTTGATGTGGGCTAATTTTGGGGTTCCCCCTGTGGGCACACATGGCCTGCCTGGAGCTTTGAGTCCAAAGACCAGGTCCTGTGCAGACCAGGTGGTGCAGACCCAGCGGGCCCTTGGGCAGCGCCTTGGCCTGCAACACCTTCCTTTGCCCACTGGGGGTGGAAAGGAACCGGCCTGGCAGGTGGACAGCCCCCCGCAACCCCTATGAGCCCCAAACATTTCCAACTCTGCATCTGCCACCCTCCCACTCACCTTGCTGTCAGCAAGAGTTAAGTTTTAATGAGAAAAGAATTTCTCTCTGGAATATTAAGTATAATTAAAACTCCTCTATGGAGGAAAAAAAAATTGAGTCTGGCAAACACAGAGGCTGCAAGAGGAAGTAAGAGTGTGGAAACACGACCCCCTCTTCCCTCTCCCCGTGACATGGATTATTAAGTCAGGTTTGGAAAAGTTCCCATGAAATATTTAAATATATCATTAAATATTCATCGTCTCAAAAATTGCTTCCTAACAGATCCTTAGGTAAATAGAACAATATTTGATCACAAAGGCTGCTGGGCCTGACAGAGGCCCAGAAGGGTGAGTCTGTCTAGAGCTTGGGGCCCTGGGTGGGGGGAACCCCACCTGGACACGGGAAGGGATCTGGCTTGCTCTGGAGGTGAAGAGCCTCCCTGAATAGGTGAGGGATACGCCAGGTGACCCGTGGTGGTACAGATGGGACTGGAGGCTGCGCGGCAGAGCCCTTGTCCAGGGGGCTGGGGCGCTGCTCTACTGGAGGCCATGCTACCTAGAGGGAGGCTGTGAGGAGGCCCTCCTGTCACCAGGCTGGGCTGGGTAGTGCTGGGTGTCCCTTCCAGGGGTGGGCAGGGGCAATTCTTGGGGCTCTGTGGAACCATGACCTTGGTGTGGCCACGCAGCCCAGCAAAGTGGTGGGTGAGCTGCTTTTTGCAGTATGCGCTCCAGCTTTCCCCCTCCCAGGTGAAGTAGGAAGGTCCATGGGGGGCTACCCACCTCCAAGTCAGGTGAGGTTTGGGGCCCGATCACTATTCAGGTCAGGGGCTGCTTTGTGCCCTGTAGGGTGGTTGGCATCATCCTGGGCCTCTGCTCTGGAGATACCAGGGGCCCATACCCACTGCACCCACCTGAAATAGCCTCGGTATTGCACAGTACCCTGAAGGAGCCAAAGTGCCCCATAGAGAGCCCTGCTCTCAAAGTGCCCCATAGAGAGCCCTTGGCACACACTGGGCACACACTGGGGTGTGGGCAGAGGTGCTGGTGGAAAGGAGGGGCTCGGTCACATGCGGGGCAGGGAACAGCTGTGGTGTGAAGGGGCATGAGTGGGTGGGGGGGGTCCAGATGGTGGGCAAGAGACAGCACCAGGTCCAGCAGCCACAGTGCTGGCCCACAGTCTCTCTGAGCGTCTTCCCGAGGGGCTCAGGGCCCCGCCGCCCTCACACCCCACATGCTGGCATCCGCTGCCTCGGCCTGGCCCACACCACCCCAGCCCTCCTCCTGCCTCTCTGAGCCCGCCAATGAGATGTGTGCCGCTGCCTCCCCCTGGCACTCCCGGAATGCAGGCAGGACCCCAGCCAAAGAGCAAGGCCCAGACCAGCTGGGCTGTTCCAGGGAGCGCTCCCAGCCCTGCATCTGGGCTTTCTTGGCCCTGCATCGTCTGGGCATGGTCTGTGTGCCCCACCACCCTGAGTACACCTGGGGCAGGGGCCGCATCATCTCCCCAAGGGGCTGGAGGGTCTCCCACTGCATCCTGGGCAGGCGCTTAGCACCATATGAGGGTGATGCTGTCCTCCAAGTTCCACAGCACTCGACGGGTGCACAGAAGCTAAGGACCAGGCCAAGGCCAGTGGCTGCAGGTCCAGGTTTGCACCCAGCTCTACCCACACCAGCCCCCCCCCATTCAGCCTGGGCATTTGTAGAGGAGAGCAGGACCTGCTCCCCACTGCCCTCATCTCCTTCTCCAGGCAGGTTCTGGGGTGAGGAAGGGGCCATGAGATGGATGAGCGCCCTCCCTGGCAGCCTCCCTCCGGCTCCTGGAGCTTCTGCTGGAGCCCGGAGGCCTGGAAGAAGGACCATCTGCCCAGGGGACCGAGGATGCAGGCCCACCGAGGTCCCCACAGAGGCTCTGCTCTGCACCTGGGCCAGCAGTGGGGCAGACAGAGCCAGGCCTCTCTGGGCAGCAGGCAAGGCTGTTCCAGGGTACCCGCGCTACTATAACACAGTATTGCAGACCAGGAGGCTTACAACATGCACAAATGTATTTCTCAGCATCCTAGAGGCTCGACATCCAAGCCCAAGGCCCTGGCAGCATCCAGGGCTGCAAAGATTGGCTGCAAGGTCACCCGTGGCCTTTGCCCCACATCCTTGCAAGGAAGGAAAGGGCTTCCTACTCAGCCTGGCATTTTGCAGTGGCCCGGGGCGTGGGCTGCATCTGGGCCAGGTGGGTGGAGTGAGGCTCCTGCAGGTGTGCATGGGGACAAGAGGGCCTTCTTCTGACTTAGGTCCCTGACTCACAGGGAGTCCAGAAGCTGAAGAGGGTCAGCCAGCTGGGCTGCCACAAGGGTGGCCAGGAGCCAGACCTCCCAGAGCCTACGGACAGAAGCAAGTAGTCTCCTTGCCCAACGCAGAGGCAGCCCTGCGCTGGCTCACGCTCCGGCCCCGCTGTTCTGCTGTGCACCTGAAGGCCTGGGATCCTGTAGGGAGGATGGGCCAAGGGTGGGGACTGTTGGTGACCAAAGCACCTGGTTGGAGGCTATCACCTGGCAAGCCCCAGGCTCCATCCCTGCCTGGTGCACAGGTCCTGAGCTCGCCACAGCTGGGGGCTGCGACTGTAAGGAGCCCATGCTCTTTTCCGAAGTACCGAGCCAGGTTGCCTGCCATCGGGTGATGGCATTGTCCAAGGGGACAGTAGCTCAGAGCCACAAACCACAGCCCAGCAAGGCAGCTCGGTAGACTCTTAAAAGATCAGGAATACAGCAAGTGAGCTGCCATCCTCACGCAAGGGATTCCTGTTATCGGCAGCAACTCGAGGGAAGCGGGCTTGCTGCCTGGGCCAGATGCGGGATGGAGAGGGGAGGGGCTGAAATCTCCACAGGTGCCTGGGGCGCCCGCAATCCTGCAGGCCCCGCGCAGGTTAGCAGCATATTGGATTCCGACAAGCCATATTTTAACGATGCTGAATAGTTGCAGGCGACAAGAAACCTGTTTCTTGCCCATTTTATACATCCAGGAAATTTGTACCACATGCGGCCTGCATGTCATTACACACTTTAAAATATTGCATTCTCTCTTCCTAGTGCCTGCAGGCCCATCCCAAGGCAGGCGAAACACGAGAGCAGGGGTAAGAGGCTTCCGAGGGGCCCAGAGAGAGCAGCTAAACACGGCGCCTGTGTGTCACTGCTCGTGCCTAGTGTGCTGCCTCCACCCAGGATGCTCATCTTGCCTGGGCTGTAGGACAGTCCGTCATTGCTCCAGGGACACAGGCGCAGGCATCCGCGAGGGAGAAGCGGGTGTAATTACAGAGGCCCTTGCGGGGCACTGTGTTCACAGGGATAGGATCTCCAGCTCAATTTCAGCACACAGGGCTGTCCTGCATCCGCCCCACCGCGCTTTGACTCCCCGCCGAGGAGCCCTAGTGCCACTGGCACCGCTGGTTCCTGGCCTACCTGTTCCTGGCCCTGGGTGATGGCCGTCTGCATTCTGTGGTCACCAGTAGCCTGTGCCGCTCAGTGGGGCCAGCTCAGACCCCGCGGGAGGGCTACGGAGAGCTGACTCAGGGGCTTCCGTGAGCGCGGGTGTGCCCAGCAGATGCAGCTGCCCGGACACCTCGCTGCTCTCGGCCATGCAGGGCCTCCTGCCCAGGCACACTGCGGGGCCCCCTCTGCCCCTAGAGGGGCTGCGGAGAAGGTCCACTCTGCCCTGAACCTGCTGCCTGTCCCACTTGAGCTACTTTTCCAGACAGCGGGATGGGGAAGTCAGGCAAAGGAGGGAGCCCTCCTCAGGGAGCACCCAAGCACAGGTCCAGGGCTGAGTCTCACCAGCACCTCAGCCCACAGAGCTCCACGGGGGCAGCCACCGGCCCAGCCCAAGGCCTGTGGGCTCCTTGCCTTTCCTGATCTCCTGGGACTTGGGTCCTGGCCACCTGCACTGTCCCAGAAGCTCCTCTGTACATTTGTCCAGACTCAGGGACCCACGTGGGAGTCAGCAGGGAACAGGCCTTTCCATGGCTTTCTTTAGTGAGTGGAATGTTTCAAGCTTGGTCTACATTGTCACATGGAGGAGCCCCCAGTTCCTTTTCATGGGTGTGTAGTATTCCTCGCATGGTTCTATCACAATGCAGTTGCGCATTCCTCATTCCTGTTGGTAGACATGTGGGCTCTGTCTGTCTGGGTAAAGAGCTCAGGTTGGGATCTGTGTGGAGGCGTGGCCCCTGGAGGCCCTGATTTCAGTTCTTTGGGGTGCATACCTAGGCATAGAATGGCTAAGTCATACACGAATACTACCCTTAGCTTTCCATGAAATGCATCAGTCTCTCTGCAGCAGCTGTTTTTTGAGAGTCTTAGGGACTGAGCCACGGGCTACCCTACCCACTGAGCTATGTCCCGCCCCTTTTTATTTTTTAGCTTGAGGCAGGATCTCACTAAATTGCTGGTATGCAAATGTGTGATCCTCCTCCTCTCTCAGCCTCTCTTCCACTCCCCTTCCAAAGGGAGAGGCTTCCAGTTGGCCTGCCCTTCTGTGTTCACAGAACACAGAAGTAAGAAGCAAGACCCACGCCAGCCAGAGACTGCAGCCTCCTGGAGAGGCTCCTGGGAGCCCTGCCACCCCAGCACCGTGCAGGGCTTCTCCGTCCCTCCTCCCTGAGCTCTGGTGCCAGGCTCCCACTCCACATAGATGGGGCTGCTGCCGATCTGCAGAAAGCCCTGGTAGCGGGGCCTGTGATCCCAACACTCTGGGAGGCTGAGGCAGGAGTGTTGCCAGACTGAGCAACTTCGCAAGACCTTGTCTCCACATTTTAAAATAACTGCAAAAGGGTGGGGAGTGTAGCTCAGTGCAGCGGCCCAAGTTCAACCCCTAGTACTGCAACTGAATGGAGGAATGAATGTGTGGATGAATGAGAGTCCAGCTCACGGGGGAAGGCTGGGGACAGACAGGACTCCCACCTCATCCTGAGCAGGAATCTCTGAAGGCCACCAGAGCCACTAGGGGCAGATGACAGGGTGCACATGTGACCATCAGAGACGTGGGTGTGGGCGACTGAGTGGCCTGCACCTGGGAACCCAGGAAGCTTCTTGCTTGACGACCCCCCAGGTGCCCCTCACGGAGTGTGTCATTGCTGAGCCCAACAAACCCACACAAGCAGGGTCTCACCTGCCCCTTGCTCCCACTGCGTGCAGGCATTGACACTGAGATCCGCAGAGCCCCGCAGAGCCCCACAGAGCCCCGGCCACTCCTCCACAGTCCTCGGCAGGACTGAGCTCAGCTTGGGTCTGGCTCCTGCAGGGAACTCTTTCCTGCACATGCAGACCAGGAGGACGGAGGGCCGGGGTATGCTTTGCCTGGCTCTCATTTCCAGGCATTTCCAGGCCTGGACAGCAGCAGCCCTGGGCAGAAGCTACAGGCAGGCCGCCCAAGGATACAGGGCGCCTGGGTACAGTCTGTCTTCCGGGAGCTCTTCCTGGAGGACAAGAGTCCTCCAGCCAGTTGCTAAAGGCAGGATCTTCCTTAGCCAAAGTCATGGCACCCTCTGAGCACCCGACATTCTTTGCTGACCCAGACACTTCATATCATGACAGTTATTACTTCAACTTCATTATTGTCACCAGGGTCTTATTCTTTTTTTTTTTTTGTGGAACAAGGGATTGAACTCAGGCCCTTATGCTTGCCAGGCAAGCACTTATTCTACTGAGCTATCTCCCTGGCCCCAGGGGTCTTATTTTTACTGTCAGTCTCTTATTTGTAACGCATCACCATCATCATTGTATCCATTCTACAGATTAGAACATCAAGGCCTGCAGCAGGGACTTAGCAAAGGTTTGTTCCACTCTTGGTGCCAGCAGAGCCCGGAGGCTCACACATGCTGGGGCCTGTGGGGCAGGGCCTGGCTGGGATCAGAAGCCATGAGTGTCTGAAGCACTGTTGTCACAGGGGCCAGGGTACGGGTGTGACCTCCACTCAGGATGTTCCCATGACAGGAGTCGCTGCCCATCCTGCTGTCTTTGTGCCAGTTACAAGTTGGCATGCATTGGAGTATCTGTGCGACACCATCTCCTGCTCAGTGGCTCAGAGCCCCTGCTTCCTTCCCAGGGGGGCCCCGCTCCACCCTGCTGCCTTCTCTTTTGTAGAGATATTTTTGTAAACTTAAGACAAAATCGGGAAAAGGCTGATTCCCTTTGTCCAGCCCATTAATTCTGCATGCTCAGGCCCGGATTAACCTTGGCACGCCTTCAAGAGGAGAGAGTAATTCTAACCTTAAAAATCTGCTGATTAAGGCTGTTTCAGGAATTCGACTCCACTTAAAGTCTTGGCCAGGAGCCCGGGCTCACATTAACGTAGCCACCAAAAGGCGCTGGCGTTTCCCTGCCTGGCTCCTAAACAAAGACCCATTGACCGCTTTAAGCAAGTCCCTTCCCGGACGCCTTCACTGGGGACACCTACATGGCTTAGGGAGGCCCTGGGTGCCCGGATGGTGTCACAGGTGCCTGCCTGGCTGGGGTGGCACCTCCGGAAGCTGGAATCCAGCAGGCTTGGGAGCAGAGGCATAGTCCAGCCAGGAATCCTGGGTAACTGCTAGCTGCACCCCCCACGGAGGACCAGGGGCCATTTCAGGGCCTCATGCTATCCTCTGGGTGACACAGAATACGGGACCCTGGGGGATTTGGAGGGTGGGATCCTGGCGTCAGCATCTGCCTCTGCTGCTCCTCTGGGAAGAAGCAGCAGGAGTGGAATGCAGGGAAGGAGAACTCCCGGCCCCGAGGTCATCCCTCAGGCCAGCCCGACTACTAGCAATGAGAGCAGCAGGCCGTGAGGTACCTTGGGAGTCTACAGTTCCCCAGTATCGAACCCTTGACACCCAGTGGGGACAGGTGTACCAGGCAAAGGGTGGAGGAGTGTCACAATGTGACAGTGGGTGGGGGGAGAGAAAGAGGAAGAAAGGGAGGGAGAAGGGAGGGGGAGGGAGGGAAGGAAGGAAGGAAGGAAGGAAGGAAGGAAGGAAGGAAGGAAGGGAGGGAGG